>MQRK01241525.1:55168-65426 GCA_001938485.1 Girardia tigrina | reverse complement strand
AAAAAGAATCATGTTTGATGTTAATGAGTTTTTTTTGATAAAATTTGAAAAGTTGAATAACAAGAAAATTATGTATAATTAAAGATGTGACAAAAAGAACTCTAGAAGTCAATTACACCTGTTTTTTGTTTTCAAATAACATGTGTTCTATTCTAGAAAATAGGTATATCACACAATCATACTCATTAACACATTTAATCAACTATAAGGAAATTATACATCATAAAATCTTTCAACAGTCTGTACTGAAAGCCCCTAGGAGTTGGTTTATATCAGATAAGTCCATTTTTATAACGTTGAGTATCACAAAAGTTTAAATATAAATTATAGAGGAGAAATACTAGCTAAACGATTGAAAGGTCACACAATACTAGATCCAGCTCTGTTATAGGTTTCTAGTAATCGGCTTAAATCTTCTTCAGTGCCAGTTATTTTAGCCTGGCGAAAGTTTTTCCATAGTGTAGCTGTAACATCGAGAGAAATTAAATCACTAGCAGTACTGGATACGACATGTAATAAAAACACTCCATCAGGTCCGAGATTATTATTGACAAATCTGCTGCAATCTCTTTCTTCTGTACTTGTGATAAGACGCATTGCTTTGAGGTATTGACGAATGTAATGAACCCTTTTCATTGGGAGTAGGGTATTGAACATCCACTGAAGCGTGCTAAGAATTGTGATACCAGCAATAAGGAGAAACCAAAACCAGAGAAAGACATAGACCTTTTCGATAAAGTGATTGATAGGTAGAACACATTGAAGAGTGTAACTGAAACAATATTATTTCTGATTAAAATATGTAAACGCTTTTATATTAAAATAAATAAAATACAAGTTCATATATACAAATATATTTTACAAATGTACAGAACTGCGCCAAAATTTTATTATATTGGATGATAAATGCGTTTATTTTAAAATATCAGCAACCGATTGTATGGAATTGTATTCTTGGAAATGTTTATCGGGCGATATTGTTAGTAACATGAATTTCCCAAGGTTACCATCGGCACTCTCAGGATTTATTTTTTCTTCATTTAACAACGCGAAATAACGTATATTTATAAAGAGAAAAGAGCGGTGATCGTTGCCTTTGGTATTCACATGAAAGAGGACATTCAATGAGAAAGATCTTCAAGTGTTCCTCATTCTGGGCGACCGCGAGCAAAAACAACATAGACGGATTTTGGTATATTATTAAAGATTACTTGTTTTGGACCTTTAAATAAAAGTATTTCGTTGATATTTTTCAATAATTTGTAAAAAAATTTAAAGATGTACCATACATTAATTAATCTAGTTATTCACTTTTCTACTTAGAGAGGGTAAAGTATAACTTAAATGAATATAAAACTAAGGAATGGCTACAGCAGCATTTAATAATTCATCATCGAATCCAAGGTAATGTTACTACGCACATCCAAGTAGTAGAAAGGGAAGAAACAGAAAGACGTACTGGATCTTTGAACTTGAACGCGGAACATGATATGCCAGTGTCTGTCGGTGTAACTAATGAGGACTGTCCAAGAGTAATCCCTAGCGTGGTACTGAAATTTCGGCTGGATAATATAACGGATAATGGAATGCTTCATCTCCAATTTATCCGTTGCACTAAGTGCCAAAAGTCTCCAGAATCACGGAACGAAGGGAAGCCAAAGCGTTCCGTGCATCTGAAGCCGTGTAAGAGGATCAGAAAACTTTGTATTAATCCAAATGTTTCTACCCGATACATAGTCTATGATTCACTACTCTGTACGTCAATGCTGAGTATTATTTGTAATACACAGTTATTTGTAACAGTCAGGGAGGTTTATTAAATTAATGAAGTTGATAATACTAAAGTTAATTAACGGATGTCACAATGACAGAATAAAGTCAGTGTTTGGTTTAGAGAAGACCGTCCGAAATTTGATTTACTAGATTACTTTCCAATAATCAGTCGAAGGTTTGGTTCGATGGAATATGACAGAGATGTCATTGTGGGACAAAAGAAGGGGTATATTTCCTTTCTATGAAAATAATGACTTGTGGTCATACTATAAAGATTGGTTTTGAAAACGTTAATTGCTTCGTTAAAAGAGATTTCTTTGATGCATTTTAATTCTGCATCTTGAACACATTAAATAATTTCTTTTATATTAAAATTAACAAGCCAATTAAAATGTCGGAAACTGTTTATTAATTTTGAAGGATTGACCGTAATCTTCAGAAAAACTAATTTTTTAAAAAAGAAATGTACGTATATAATTCCGGTAATGATTATGTAATCAATACGTCATCAATAATCATTTAGAAACCCTCAA
This sequence comes from Girardia tigrina, assembly GCA_001938485.1. Classification (NCBI taxonomy): domain Eukaryota; kingdom Metazoa; phylum Platyhelminthes; order Tricladida; family Dugesiidae; genus Girardia; species Girardia tigrina. The sequence goes on along the minus strand of MQRK01241525.1, from coordinate 63,120 downwards.
TAAATTTGTTGAGAGTGAATTTTGAACTAAATTTTAGGATCCAAAGATCATATTATATTTTTGCTCTATCTTGGCAATTATATATTTATAATTTCTATTTTTGTTTATTATTCTTACATTTATTACTTAAAATTTTCAAATTAAATAATTTTATTTTATCTCCAATCTAAATCGAAAATCCCCAATATAAATCAAAATTCAAAATCTAAAGTCAAAATAAAAGTCTCAATTTAAAATAAAAAGACAATAATAAACATGTTCTGTTGAAATTATGTATGGAAATTTGTTTATTTAAAATTTGGTGTATAAAAAATAATATTTTAGATTTGTGTGTTGAATTTTCAGGGAACCATGTTTTGTTTGGCTGTTAATTATTATCTTATTATTGTTTTATTATCTTATTGTATGTGAGGAATATTTTGAATGTTTGATGTTTTGTGTTTGAATGTTGTATGTTGATTTGGAATTGTGTCTCTCCTACTAATATGGATGATTAATATTTGAATTCTTATTATCTAAAATAATGTAATGTTTAAATTTATTTTTAATTTAAAATAATTTTAAATCAGTTAATTAATTTTACAATTTTTAATAAATAAATCGAATTAATATTTTTTTAAATAATTAATAATCATTTTAATTTTTATCCAATAAGTTTTGAGTAAATATTTTAATAAATTATTAATTTCTTCATTTGCTAAAAAAATAATAAGAATTAAGTCATTAATCAATTTAGTTTAGAATGCAATAGTATGCGAGCTTTGACAAAGATTGTCTTAAGGATAATCCAAATTGTGTAAATAAAAATATGAAAACTCAAATCGGTGTTCCTAATATTGTAAAAGGTTATTTTTTTGAAAACTCATAATAAATTTAATACATGGCGTGAATTGACTTGGTGATAAGACTGCTACATCGAAAAATGTCGTCTTATTTTTATCTCTATTATTTATACATTTATATTATTTATATATTTAATTTAACATAACTTGTAATATATATATATATATATATATATATATATATATATATATATTATTTTGTGCGTGTGTGTTTATATGTCGATATTTTCTTTTCTTTTCAAAGAATTCATAGATTGCAATTATTCAAAAATCAATAATACAAATTAATTTATTTGTTTAAATTAAATAACAAAACATTTATAATTTTTTAATCGAATATTTACTGAAATTATCGGTTTATTTTTTTTTCATTAATGAAAACTTTAAAAATTAAATTTAATGGGAAACTAAGAATTTCAATGATGCCAATTGGTAATGCAACTGCACTGTTGCCATGGCGACAGAGAGCAGAAGAAATTCGTGAACCTCATTCATAATTCTATGACTCTGTAAATCGTGTAGAGAAATTATCACTCGTAATGTAGAAAATGAGTTCAAGAAAAAAAATAAGTTAAGGTGAGTCGGAGACAACTCTGTAAGACAATGGTCAAGTCTCTTCTCAATGGAATACTCATGCAGGTAGATAAATGAGGAATACAACGACGGGTTACTTTCTAATAATAGAAATAATTAAATACACAAATTATGATTAAAACAAAAAAATATTTCACGATATTAATTGAACTAATATTTGCCGATTAGAAAATTAATTGTCATATTTAAATTATTACAATAACTGCTTATTATAAGTATAATTTTTATAATAATAATAAAATAATTATTACTATATTTATTATTTTTATTTTAATATTATTATTATTTACCGCCAATTTAATTTAAATTAAATTAAATTCTAATTAGTGAATAATACATGCATTGAATTTTTTTTTTCTAATTTATAAATTTCTAATTTGTTTTCCTCATAAAAAAACAATATCCTTTATTAATGAAAAAACGTTTTTCCTTTCTGTTAAATAATATTATGAAAAGAAATTATCAACAATAATTACAAAAGAAGTATAATTACTCTGTAAATATTTGCTAATTAAAATTTGTTGATTTTAGAATTTGAATTACAATTTTTACAACATGAAAAACTATGTTACAAAATTAGGAGGTTGTATTAGGTCGTCGATTATGAAATTTGTTGAACTAAAGTCAAAATTTATTGATAATTTACCAATACAAGTATTTACGTCATTCATCAAAATGTGTACAGATATTATCGACACACATTTGCCATTTGAGTAGCAGCTTGTGGTCATTTGAATAAAAATTTGGTCGGTGATTTAATTTAAGTCATAATAGAATTCACTTGTGACAGACCACTAAACACTCTCCATCAGCCTCTTTTGATAAATGTTGTGATTTAAACTGTGTCCACTAACTTGCTTAATGTTTGCGCTTATCCTATTGGATCAAATTTTCATCACAAGTGACGATTCAATTCAAAAAGTGATCACATTTATAAAGAGAAAGCATCATTAAGTAAACATGCAAAAGCTTTTGTTTCTGCTTTTCATTCAACACATGTGTAATTCACTTTATCCAACTTTTTCACTTTACCAATTTGAGCCAAGTGATTCGATACTCATTATTGAGGTTGAAATTACCTCTCACGTAATTTCTGAACTAATTTGAAACTATCTGCTGTGTAGTATTCGAATATATTATTGATGTTTCCCAGGATTTCTGGTGCTGAGGTTCCATGTAGGACCTCGTACTTTGTAATAGTTCAAATTTCTGCCTTTTCCATTTTTAAAATATTGATTATTAAAACAAGTTATTAATAATTTTAATTAGTTTTTATTGATGTATTACATAGCCAAGATATGTAACAATCAAACAAAAAAAACGTATCAACAAGATGTTGAGTCGTCAAATTATAACTATTTGAATTTACTGTAATTTTGCCAGCAAATTTCCTAATTGATAACCTAATAATACTTTACTTCGAAACTCAGTTTTAACTCTTTGAAGCTCTTTGGAGTTCTTAAAATAAATGTATGATTTCTATAGTATTTAGGTCGATTTTTGCCTATCTATACAATCATACACTAGTCTGCATATTATTATCTAGAAATAATAATAAAAAATATTATAAATATAATTATAGTTCATTTACACTAATTCCTACTTAATGAATGCTAAAAATAAAATGCTATAAATAAAATTCATATTTATAACAATATAATATATATAATAATTTATATATATATATATATATATATATTCGTATATGTATAAATGAAAATAAGGATTATTACAATATAAAATATATTCTGACAGTAATCGGAAAAAATAACTATTACAAATAAATTCTTTTCTTGTGGGTAAATTCTCTTTGGTTTTCAGTCAAATGATTGATACGTGTAAGATTTGGAAAAAACGGAAGTAGATCTATATTTCTTTGGACAATTCACAAAAAAACAAAAATATTTCGATCAGTTTTGTTGAATGCATCTGTCGGAAATTGGTTAAAAATGAGAAATGTAAGATTTCCTATTCTTTTTTTTACAAATTACAACCGTGTTCTTCCTTTTTTGCATTTTCACTATGACGAAATTGTCTAAATTTTATGAGGATGTAAGTAAGCTGAAACATAAAAACTACAAATATTTCTTAGATTCTAACTGATTATTATTCATAAAAAACTTTTTTTTAATGAATAAAAAGATTTTTTCTATTATTTTCTGTTCTTACAAAGACGGAATTGGACGGACAGACGAATCTGGTCTTTAATATACAATAATAATGCTAAAAGTATTAAAATCGAAATTATGTTTTAAAATGTTTCTGAGTTTCTAGAATACTTTCCTTCCTTTCATAATTGAGATCAAATTATAAACCTGGTTATTACGCGCAAAGTGACTCGTTCAATCATATTAATATTTTTACGTAACACATTGTGATATAATGTTCTTTGTTTCGAAAATTCAATGAAATTTATATTATATAGTGATTATTATTATTTATATTTGAATGTTCCTTTTCTCTTCTGTTCAAAATGCATACGGCTCACATCCGATGAGTAAATACGAAGTAGGATATTGCATTACTCGGAAAGAGTTATAAGCAATATATTATTTTACGAATCACTTTAAACACTTTTTATATGGGAAAAGATTTACGCTTAGATCGGATAACAAACAATTACTTTTATGCTCACAACAAAAAAACCGATTACTCCTCAATATCAGACTTGGATTAACTTTTTAAGTAGTCTGGATATAAATCTTCAATATAGGGAAGGAGATGTTCATAACAATGCAGATTCATTATCGCGGAATAAATGCGACACATGTGTGCAATGTAAAATTGCCCATGAGAATGCAAAAAAAGGAAAATTAAAGACGAAACTTTTGTCACTTATGATGTTTGAAATGATTTTGTTTTTTTCTCTCATTATTATGCATTTGCATTATATTATATCATTATATGCAAATGTGGAATATTGTGCTGTTGATGAAATTCTATTTGGAATCAATTTAAATGTTTTGCTCTGATTTTAAAGAAAAATTTTAATCAACAGACAAAAATTTATCAATATGCACGATTCTGGAATGTATTTGAAATATTTTTTTATTTCAATTTTTTTGTTATCCTAATTGACGTTTCGTATTAAGAACACCAGTATGGGGTTTCAGATATTTATTTTCATCACAGTTTGAATTGTCTTTGGACAACTCTCAGCAAAGCTTTCATAATTTGACATCGTTCTAAATTGATAAATTTTAATTAATGTCTAATTAATAAACAATTATTCGAACAAATATTTAGATTTTATTTTAAAAATTCTGCTTTTTATAATTTCTTTAATAATTTTATTTAAAAATTAATGGAATTTTAAAATGATTTTATTTAAAGAAAAACATTTATTTAATCAATTTAAAAATAAGTTAAAATTATTACTTTATTAAAATTTTTATGTAATGAAAGGAGAAATTGAATGTATTTTCCTCTTCCAATAACTTTAATAAATAATTAGATTAAGAGATGAGTAATATTTATTGGTAACACAATAAACACCTGGTTGTTATGAATATAAGTAATTGTCAAATTTGGAGATATATGAATACATATATTGTGTTCTTGGATTCCTAATCAACAATAAATATGTTTCTGGACAAGTCCGAATTTGTGAGCAGAAACTGTCGAATGAGATTTGTTGTACAAATACTGAATTCCTCGTTTAGTCCGTTACCAAACATTAGTAGGGTGAACTCGCAATGCAAGTGGTTTAGGCGTCAGTAGTTTGAAGGAAATTCGTCACCGAGAGTGTCCAGTGAGATGAATTTCCAGTTTCGGCTAAACCATAAATTTCGGTAAAGGAAAAGTTTGACTCGTCACGGCTAATATCTGGGAAAAACAGTTTTAAATATTTTCTCAATGCGATCAAAATCAGCAGACATTGACTGGCTATATAAGCATTAAATATAAACCTTAAAATTATAATATTTCGGCAAATGATGTCACATCAGGCACTGTTGTTGACGATTATCAATTAATTCTTTGACTTCTTTTTAAAGTTGTACGCTGAAAGCTATAGTTGAAGTTGCAATTTGAATAATCATATTTTCGATTCGTTAGAGTTTGAATGGTTAATAGAAATATTATTTGTATTTCTGCGATAGCTCATAATCATAAATTATACCAAGTTCGAAATCACTGCACTTTAATCAGCATTATAAAAACTGCCAACGTCGAAAAAGCAAATATCGCGACACAGTTCAAGAATCCAAATAATTGCAATTTGAGCGGCTGTTGTCCGATGAGATGGTAGTATTTAAAGGTGAATGTCATTCCCATTGTCGTGCGGGTCACAAAGAATATTGAGAATGTCGTGAAACATAATCTAAGATATAATAAGCGATAAATTTGACGAAATCTTGCATGATATGACTGAATATGCAAAGAAAATAAGAATAAATCCAACCATGCAATTATTTCTTCATATTTTAATGATTTATATTATTTGACAGATTATTATAATTATTATAATAGGTTACTACAATTTAATATTCAAATTTTAAACGATTTAATATTTTAAAAGTTTTTAAATATTTTATGTTGTAGTTTAAAATGCAAATTATACTCGAATAATTATCTATCGTGAACATCCAAAATATCAATTTTCCACCTGGGTGGGAGAAACACATTTCCAAATACTGAACTCAACATACAAAATTTAAAATATTCCTCACTAAATTAATTCAAATCTTAATTAATTTTTTGATATTTGAATTATTTATCGTTGAATTGCTTGTATTTATTATTGCTATATATTAAATAATGATATATAAATAATATGAAAAATCATCTAAAATCAAATTAAAATTAATATTTAAATTAAAGAAAAATTAAATGAAAAAAAACGAAAATTAACAATAAATAATAATTCAAGTGAGTTGTGTCATGAGATGATTTTTAAAATCACTTTTTTATGATTTTGAGTAATGAAATTTTTTTGAGCACAATTTTATGAAATTCTTTCGAGCTAAGTTTATTAAGAATTATTTTGTCGAGATGAATTTCTTAAAGAAATAGCTTTTTTTCGTGTTACTAAAAAACCAATTGTATTTCTCGAATAACTTTGTTTCACGAATAATTTTGTTGATAATTTTAAGATTTGAGAATTTGTATTGTTGACAAATTCCATGATTTTTGAGTAGTTGAAACGACTGCTACGATTTTCCGATTTTAAATGTATCTTATTTGAATTTGTCTGATTGATTGTCAAAAAACGAAGATGAGCAAAACAAATGACAGCGATACTAAAAGAAATAAAAAATGGGCCCCGCACAATCATGACTCTGGTACCACCGGTCAATCTCTACGCAACCTGGAGACTGCCGGAACAGTCATATTATATATACTGTATAAACACACACACACACACTCACACACACACATATATATATATATATATATTGTTGAAGCTTTTAAAATGGTTCTCTTCTTTGTACAAGTAAACCTTTTGACGATTATAGACAAAAATGAAGAATGAGTAGTTAAAGAAAGGATTTAAAACAATATTTCCTGTTATCCTGTGTCACCAAATATTACAGTGGGAATTTATTGTCTTGGAACAATCCCAAGCCTGACATATTCCCTTAATTGCAGTATTATTACAAAAATAAAAAAGGTTCAAATGCCTTTCTCAAGTCCATATTCTAGATCTTCCAATTTTAATTCAGGAAATATAAATTTTTAAATTACATTATATTTATAAAGAATAAACCTGTTACATAATATATCTAATTTAATGTAATAATTTAACCATGTAAAATTAAATTTATTAATTATATTTTTTGTAAGATATATTTTTTTATTAAAACTGATTAAAAAATTGTTTCTATTTATTATAGAAAAAAATAATTAAATAATAATAATAAATTAAAGATTTTTATTTTTTTTAAAAAATACATATTTACCAAAAAAAATCCGTCTGTTAAAAAGAATAGACAAATGAAAAGGTAATTATTTTTTAGAAAATAATCAGAAGTCTTTCCCACTTAAAAATCCTTTAATTTTATAAAAATAAAATCTTCGACATAATTATATTATTTTCAACATTCTTAAAACAATGAAAATAAGATTTTCGATGGACATTCTTCATTTCAGGAGACTTTTCGAATAATATTTCGAAGAATTTCGAATCTTAATCAATTTAATAATTTCATTAATAATATATCAACATATTTTCCCTAACGAAAATATTTTCAATAGAAATGATAATAAAGTGAGAGAGAAAGACAAAAACCCCTAAAATTTCTTGGAATTTATATTACAAAATTTGTTTTAATGACAACACAAAAGTTACGATATTAAACAAAAAATTAATAGCTATTTTAATTCAAGTTCTAGATAGATTGATAAAACAGCTTCGGGCAGATTTTCAAGGCTGACTCTTAATTTATCTTTTAAATTTACATTAAAAAGAAATGAATTTTACTAGAAAAGCCAAACATAGCCAAAAAATGCGTTAATGACAAAACATCTTTTCTAAAATTTCATATATATATATATATATATATATATATATATATA
>MQRK01241525.1:35064-53681 GCA_001938485.1 Girardia tigrina | reverse complement strand
ATATATATATATATATATATATATATATATATATATATATGCAGTGCCTTTTTGTCATGGAATGCAGTGGAACCGCGCTTCACTACCTCTTCAATAAATTTTCATTTTTTTTTAATTTGATGTTTAGTTTTAAAAATGTTGATACCCAAATTACATTCGGAGAAGAAATTCGAAACTTGTAACTCCAACTGCAACTCAATGAAAGAGAAATGATTCATTTATTTCGTGAATACATCCTCAAAAAGCCATATCTAGAAACACTATTGCATTTGGTAACTACCCTGAATACCATTCCAATATCTTCCAATGAATGCGAACGCGAGTTTTCGCAAATGAATCTAATTGCCACCTTGATAAGAGTTTCGTTAAAGACTAAGACAATATCAGCACTTTTATTCATCAAATTTGTCAGATCTTTTTTATTCTATCAGACTTTTTGATCCGTCAAAATACGTTGATCTCTGATTACTTAGAAGACGTCATGTGGCCATAGACATTAAAAAAAGAATTCGAAACGATACATCAGACGAAAATTGGATAAAATTCTGGGATATATTAATATTAACACTTCTTTTAATATATGATTATTAATAAACATATTGTAAAATATTTTTTACTTTCATCATTAGATCAATATCAACTCGCATTTTTGTTACATAATAAAATAAATAAATCTTTTTTAAAATGATTTACTTAAACATTATTACATATTAACTAAATGATTTACTTTCAAAGATTGGGCCTCCAATCTCTTTCGAATGATATTGAGCCTAAGGCTTTTTAGAGGAGGGTCTGTCAACTTAAATGATCATAAGGACCACTTTGGAAAACCATCATAACTCCGTGGGCCGCAAAAATGCTTAAAGTGGGCTACATGAATTTCAAATAAAAATACCTTTCGAAATTACTCTTTCTTAAAAGTACAGAATTATTGAACACAAGAAAAAACACAGAAATTCCATCAGATTACAGCGAATAATTTTGAAATAGATTTAATATGAAAATGTAGAGTAAAGGTTTATTTAGAAACAGTCAAACAAAACACTAAGAACGTTTTTAGACAACCTAATAGTAATTTAATAATTTTACGGTTTTAAAAAGTAACAATAATATGTAATAGAAAAAGTTTCTTATAGTTTTAATCAATTTTGTTTTAGAACAATTATTTTAACAATTTGGCTTGATAAACTTCTTATATCTGCCTAAAAAAGTTTGTTAAAACCAAGAATCATTGCCGCCGATAAATGCACCCACCATAAAGAAATCTTCTTCAAGCGCTATTTTGGTATACTTAGCAAGGTTATTGTAATGATTTCCTCAGTTTAAAGGTTAAAAATATTCATTAAACAAAATAATAATTTATTAATAAATTCTCATAGAAATAGAAAATGAGGCCTTGTCTTTTTTTTCTCATATAGGCGAAAAAAGACTGTTTTTTTAAAAAAATAATTAAAGGGGAAAAAATGACAAGTGAAAAAAAGAATGATAATTTTAAGAAAAACTGTTTTAAAAAAAATTAGGGGAAATAAATCATTATGTGAAAATTGTTGAAATTCGTAGAAGAGAAACGTTGCTGCCCATAATTGAACGAGTTTGTAGTAATGGCAGTATTATCTGGAGTGATGAATGGAGAGCCCATCAGCAAATTAATAGGCCTAATTTAATACATCAAACTGTAAACCACAGTCTGTTTTTGTTGATCCAGTTACATGTGTGAATACACAATGTGTAGAATCCTTATGGAATAAGTTGAAAACCAGATAAAAAAATTGCCTCAATTTTTAAATGAATGGATGTTTAAAGATAATATTGCTAAAAAGATGTCCAATGGTTGTTTACTTTAATAAATTATTAAAAAGTGTATTTTATTATTTTGATTTTATTTTAAATCTTATTATTATGAAACATTAAAAATTATTAAAAAAATTTGTAGGACAAAAAAGACTGTTTTAATAATAGGAGAAAAAAGACTGTTTTTTCATTAGGGGAAAAAAGTCAAGACCCGAAAAATGGATGAATTAATATTGACGTTAATTATTTAAATTTTTATATTTTTTATAATATTTATACTTTTATATTCATAAGTATATGATTATATTTAGAAAATTATTCATAATAATATATTTAAATATTTAAAAAATATTTTATAATCATTTATTTATTTATAGATAATTATATTTTACTTATATGTAAAATAATTACGAATTCTGTAAAATAAGAAATCATGAACAATCTTACTTTAGCAAAGAACAGAAAAAAAAGAAATTATAAATCACTTACAACTATGCATATTTAATTTAAATATTTTTATTGAGCACTTTATTATTTTTTATATTTTATTATTTCTTGAAAGAGATTTATGTCTTAACTTAACCTTTTCTTACTTTCATACAATATTTTGTAGAGTTTATTGAAGTATTCCAAATTTGTTTAATTATTTTAATGTTGTTAACGGAAACATGAACTCTCTGTTTAGTCTTCGTAAGGTGAAACGTTTCGGTAGTCAAGAACTCAAGCTACCATATTTTAGAGTGAATGATCAGTCACAGGCACTGGTATGACGATACTGATGTCATACTCTTCTTGATTTAATTTTAAAGAATTTTTATTTTATAATGATTTTATACCTTCAATTTTTGTTTGATAAGCAAAATTTATAACTATTTTATTTTAACTATTGAATGATATTATGACATGATTAAAAACCTTCTCATTTCCGATCCTTACTTTTTTGCGGTATTAAAGCGTTATCCTCTAATCGGTAAATTAGGGAATTCACAAAATATATGTGTACCCTGTATATATACTTTTGGACTAAATTTCGCTCATGATGCCAAAAATGAGATTTTTTTATTTAAAAGGTCGAAATAGAATTTAAAGGTTTAAGTACATATACATAATGCAAATTTCAATACATCTTCCGTTCCTACTTATCTTTTACTTCCTCCGATAATTATGCTAGAATTTTTTTGATAAATCATTTTCCTTTTTCCAATTAACTCTTATTTTTTATTGCTTTTAGAAATGATGTATAAATCTTTTTCTAAAATATTTCGAAAAAATACTGTAAATTATTAATATAATTAATTTAATTGATATCGAAATAATATCTAAATAAATTGAAAGTCATCCAGATTTTAATGACAAATAATCAGTATTTTATCAATCTATATCGATATATACAATGCAAATGATAATAAATGTTTATAATTTTATGTAATAACATTTTAATGTCAATAAATGATCTGATCTATTTTAGATTATTCGAACTATTTGCATATATATATATATATATATATATATATATATATATAGTCAGGTGCAAAAGTTTGTGAACGCTTGTTGTTAAATTGTCTTTTGCACCCAACTGAAATTATATTGACAAAAGCACACCAAAATACAAAGATTTTATGAGAACATTATAATAAGACACAAATTTATCAAAACTTGTCATAACTGGCATATAAACTACGAAAAACCAGTGTATATTTAGTATTTTGTATGTTTACCTTTATTTTTGAGAACAGAACGAATTCGGTCAGGTATCGAATGGCATAATTTTTTACAATAGTCTGGTGACACATTTTGAGTCCAAACAGTTTTCACTGCTTTGATCATGTCCTGCAGGGAATTAGGGTGCATGTCAGCAACATGTTTCTTCACAAAAAGCAGTATAGAAACAAGTGTTCACAAACTTTTGCACCTGACTGTATATATATGAATGAAAGACTAATAATACTTTAAAATATTATTCTATGAAAATCTTTCAGAACCATTTTGAAAAGAGGGAAATTATCCTTTCTTTAGCGCTATGAATTTTGTCTTTAATGAAAGTCTAAAAAGATTTTTAATTTGAAAGAATAGTAATTTGAAAAAATGTAGTTTTAAAACGAAGAAAAATAGAAAATATGTATTGGTAGAATTAAGAGAAATAAATGAAGAATTGGACAGAATGTCCGAAAGAATATATAATATGGAAGATGTGGGAAAAAGAGATAACTTCACGAAGAATAGGAAATTTAGAGACGAACAGGGAAACGAGGACGCACGATCACAGGGAGAAGTGATTAGTGTGCTACAATAGAAAGTAAATGTAGGTGTATGATTGATTGTATGTATGAATCTGTATGTGATTGTATCTTTAAGGATGTGTATAAAAATATTCCTCTAGAGATATGTATACTAAGTGATGAACATGATAGAAATGATGGAAAATGTGATAATATGAAAATCAAAAAAGAGAAGAAGAGAAAAAAGAATGTAGATGTATTTTGAATACCAATGTTTAACATAAATTAAAAGAATTGAAAGGACGATCAAGCATAGAGTTTCGCTTAAAGAATAAAAATTTACAGTGCCTGTTGGACACAGGGGCTCGAGTCAACGTTATTAAAGCAGAGATAATCAAAGATATGAAAGATGTCAAAATTAAAGAAACAAAAAGACGCATACACTGTGCATATGATTCGGAACTCATAAACTATGGAATTGTGTAACTATAAGTGATAATTCAAAGAATAGAGAAAACGATTGTTTTTTTAGTCAATGATCCGGAAATGATAGCAGGGGCAGATTATTTAGACAAATTTGGAATAAAGTTGAAGAAAGGAACATCTCACACAGATAATGTATTAGTAATACGAGACAACCCCTCTGATGAGGATAGACTAAAAAGAATTAAAGACATCTTCTAAAATAAAATCAACAACCAACTAATGAAACTCTTAACAGAATTTAAATCAATATTTATGTTCGACAAATGGGATATTGGAAGAACTTTATTGACAAAACATAAAATCGAAACGCATGGAGAACCGGTATTAGTGAAACCTTATTGACAACCGAAACATTTCGAAGAACAATGGACGATATTATAAGTAATTATGAAGAAAACGATATTATCGAAAAGTGTAGCTCCCCATGGAATTTTCCGCTGGTATGTTTTTCGAAAAAGGAGAAACAGGACATCAGAGTGTGTGTAAATTTTTCACAATTGAGTAAAATCACGATCAGACCAGCGCTTCCAATGCCAAATGTAGAGGAAATGCTAAACACACTAAATAGAGCAAATATTTTAGTACGATCGACATAGGAAGCGCATACCATCAAGTAGAGCTGGAAGATGAATCAAAAATCAGAATAGCATTCTTAACAAAGAATGGTCAATACTGTTTCAAGAGAATGTCGTCCGGAATTGTGGTGGCACCAGCAACGTTCCAAAAATTAATGCTAAAAGGTTTCGGCGAATTTAACTAAATATAGGCAGTTGTATATTTTGACGATATTTTGATTTTTGCGAAAGAGAAAAAAGAACATCTCAAAGGAATTAAACACGTATTTAGTAAAGTAAAAGAATCATGTCTAAGAATAAACACGGAGAAATGCCACTTCTTGGTTGAAAAGACAATTTTTTGGGATACGTGATCAGCAAAGATGGCATAGGAACAGATCAGACAAAAAACGAAGGGATCAGCAATTTTCAGAACCCTTCATGTGTTAAATACCTGAGGATTTTCTTGGGATTAACGAACTATTACAGAAAATTTCTGTAAGACCACGCAAAATATTCAAAATTATTGTAAGAGCTATGTAGAAAGAATAAAGATAAAAAATAATATGGACGGAAGAATGTGACGAGACTTTTCAGAAATGAAAAGAAAAAATGATCCAAACACCACTACTAGCATACCAAGACTTTGTAAATGAGTTCATTTTGAATAAAGACACCAGCTTTGATACCATTGGCGCGGGGCTATCACAGAAAGATATATATGGAAGAGTGAGAGTGCTTACATATGGATCCCATAAAATGAACAAGCATGAGTCGATATACAGTATTACAAGAAAAGAACTGCTGGCAATCTAGTATTTTACACAACACTATAAACACTATCTTTACGGCAAAAAAAATTTATTAAGAACGGATCACAAAGCCATCACATTTATGTTGACGACCAAGAATTCAATAACTCCCCAGTTTCAAACTTGGATAAATGTTCATAGATGGATAGATCAGAAAATAGAATACCAAAAAGACGAAAACCAATCTCACGCCGATACAATGTCGAAAAATTCCTGCGAAATGTGTGTGCAATGTCAGACGATGCACGAAGAAGCTCAGAAAGGAAAAATTAAAACAAGGATCTTAGCCCTAGACGAAGAATCAAAAGAATTCAGATGACAGAAAGATAATGATGAGATAAATCAAATAAGAAAAGAGATCAGAACTGGGAACACAAAGAAATGGGTATTGAAAGAAAAAATATTGAAAAAAGTACTGAATAAAAGTACAAAGAAAAAGTACTGAATAACAAATATTGGATTCCGAAAAATCTCGAAGAACTAAATTTGAGAAACATATGCAACAATTCGCATATGAACCTTCTAAAAACTATATATTGATTTCTATGGACCATTTAAACGAAATATTAATGGATATCAAAACATACAAGCGATAATCGATCAATTTAGCAGATATATATTTTTAAAAGCAGTTGCCCATCAAGACGAGAAAGCCGTAATAAAGGCATTATTAGACAAATGGATTTGGAAATTCATACTACCAAAAGAAATCCATATCGATAGAAGAAAAACATTCGAATAAGCATTTTTTAAAGTTGAAATAGTATATTCGAGACCCTACCACCACAATACCATTGGGATCGTGGAACTCTAATTCAGAAAAAATCGACATGCGAATGAAGGATGAAACTCACAAAAACTGGACGGAAATTTTGACAGAGGTAGAAATTATGTTAAATAGCACAATTCAAGCTATCATAGGTGTCTCACCAGCGGAAATCATATTTGGCAAGGAGTTAAGATATTGATGGAAAAATATCTATCAATAAAAGGTCAGGAAAGAAAAGAGCATTTTTCAAATAGGGGATAAAGCATTGATAAAGAAAGGAAACATAACAAAAGAAGAAGATCGTTATATGGATCTGGAAACATTAAAAAGTCGAGGACATGAGAGAAGTTATGAATGTGAGATAGATGGTAGACTTTTGATCAGGAATATAGAATAGCTAAAGCCATTTAAATACAATGGTATGCGAGAAATCTTTTGAATGGTGCTTATTGTATGTTGTTTTGGGATCGTGGATTGATATTTTAAATATTTTAAAGGTCGAATTATTTATTCAATTTTAAAATTTAAATAACAAACTTTAAAATTAAATTAATATATCATAAATAATATATCTAAAATAATTTTAAAATAATTAAAATTACTTTTGTAATTAAAATGATAAATTATTTTAAAATCGAATTGTAAATTAAATTGTAATTGAAATTTGTTTGAATAATAAGATATTTAGAAATAGAATAAATTTTATCAATCAAGAGCGATGACGAGCTACGAAAGTTTTATGGAGAATTGTCCTAGTGGCGATTCAAGTTGTAATACAAATAAATGTATCAAAAATCCAATTAGTGTTCATAATAACTTAATTTTAGCGACACAAATGTTAAGAGAAAAAAGGTTTATTATTTACTTCAAATTTTGTAAAAAATTTAATATTCGGATGAAAGCCATTCATGTATTTAAGAATAGTCCTAGAAAGGATTGATTTCATAAAGCCAAAAATATATCAAGCTTGAAAATATCAAAATTGTACTCATGACAGTGAATTATAGGGTATAAAAGGTTAAAAGAATTCAATAAGATTGACGTCATTGTTGGTGCCAACCGGGAATCCATTACAACTCCATCATTCTGAATGTATCGTTCATCGTAACAAAAGAAATGATTCACTTTTTATGCTAAATTTAAGAAGTTCTTTTAGTGTCCCTATGTTCATTGCCTTATAAACAAAGTTAAAACTGTCATCCTATATTTTTTAGTTAAATTAATTGTTTCGTCAATAGACATTTTCGTAAAATAACTGAAAATATTAAATGAGATCAAGGCTATTGTGGATCTGCAATTCTTTGGAAATCAAGGTCCTTTAAAGTGAATTTATTTTAGTTAACTCATTTAAGTTAGCCTGATGTAAACCTTGGCATGTCAATAGTTTCTCAAAATTCTGGTATATACTTTTATTTTTAAGAAACTCTTCAATATCTACCTTAATTCAGTTTTATGTTGACATTCTTTTCAGTACTCAAAAAAATCTTTACAAGCAAATCAATGAACAGATATACTCTATACAGATAACAGATTTTCTTATTAAAACTTAACCATTCACCGAAAAATCTGAATAAAACAAAAGCGACTCTCTTGGTTTTATTTTGGATGTAAAAGGTCTTTGGTTGATGTTTCCTAGTAGTGCTTTTTTATGCAAATAGACGGAGATTTTCATTAATAATTCTTAAATTGAGTTATTCACAACCAAAATTTTATACAACCATACCAAATTATTTAACCTTTGAATCTAAACTCAGTCTTATGCCAGACTTATATTCAAACTCCATCTTTTCTTCCTTGGTGAGTCTTATAAATATTCGTTTACTAATCCAACCATCAAAACCTAAACCTTTCTGTCGATCTTATTCCTCTGGGTCTTTTGAAGACCTTTAAATCTTTGACATTTGAAAAATATTCCGAAAATAAAAGAAATTTTTTTATATATTTAATTTATTAATGAAATATTCTTTTGAACGAGTTTATTCCAATTGCAAATTTAATAAAATTAAAATTATTTTAAAAATTTTAAATAAACATTTTTTTCAATAAAAGAAATATCCTTCTTAAGTGTAAAGAATCCAGGGAGAAATAACCCCGACGTTTTTTTTACGTCGAATAAACTAATTATAATTAAATAAGATTAAAAATGATTCTCCAAAAAATCTTCAAATGAAGACTGTTTGAAAAAAGTTATGGAAACACTTTAAAAATATAATTTTAAAAAATCAATAAAAATGTTTTCTTTTTATAAATACAAGAGACTTTAAAATTATTTTTATACTCAACTTTTTATGCCATTATGAAAATTAAGTTGATTATAATTTTATAATGCCATTACTTTTATGGGTACCTGAGGTTAAACTTTATAATAGAGAATTTCGAGACACTTACACAAAAGAAAGTACGGGTAGAATATGTTTCCACATGAATCATCAATATATAAAAGAGTAGTAAACAATATATAATGCGTAGGTTACTACGCTAATACGATTAATGTCTGTTCAAACTCGTTTATTGTAATAAAACTTAAAAGTCAAATAATAAAATATATAAAATGTCTCATAAAATAATAAAACTTTTAATGGACAAAATATAGAATATCCTATTACGATTATTATTACAGAGAATCTTCTGGTTTTCATTCATTGTTTTTTTTCTTTTTTCCATTTGTAAAGCTTTTAAAAATAATTATAAAATAATTTATCAAATATGGAGGCAAATATTTATAAAATATTTTCATTATAAAATTATTGTAAAATGATTATAAAATATTTTATTAGACATTTTGTACATCATTTTCATTGAAAGATTTTGAAATGTGGTTTGGGAACATTTTATAAATTCATTTCTTGAGTAAAGGAAAAATAAGGTCTCTTCCTTCTTATGGGGTTTCAAAGAATGCTTCATAATTGATTATATATTAAGTACATAAATCCAAAAACCCAAATTTATATTATTGAACCCGAAATTTTGTAATTATAATCCGAATATTAATAGAAATGTGAATAGAAATAAATTTTAAAAAATATTAAAAAAAATCCACACGTAGAAATGTATTGCTTCTAAATCAATTATAAAATTTGATAAATACAATTAAACCTTTTACTCACCTAGCCTGTTTGACCTGACCCATTCTCCGAACACAAATTGTACAATATGTGACTCTAGGAAAATTACCAGTCAATTCCCAATCCTTTCCTGCTAATAAATCTTTGAGAAGAGTCCATCCAAACATGATATTATTGGACCCAACAAATTTTTGCATCAAATAAATTTGACCAACTGCGTTCCCAATAAACATTATTCGGACAGCAATAAATAACACAGTTAACCGTGTATTAGGAGGTAATCCTCCTAGACAGCGTCGAAAAATACCTTTTACTCTACGAGCACGCATTGTAGCATCGGCTTGCTCTTCAAGAGATGCAACCATACAAGAGACTGCTTTTACACGTAAATCCCTGTCTGGAAGCACAGCTTCTCGAGCTGATCTGAGTAGTACAGGTAGTCGTCTTGATGCTACTCTCCAAGCAAGATGTGGTACCCATGATAAAAGAGCCTGTCCAGCTAAGACTATAACGATCCATTGATAATAGCTTATATAGCGGACTTTCTTGAAATCATTTTCATCTAACGGTATTTCTTGGTTTGATAGTAAAAAATATGTATTTGAAACCCAGCAAAGATTTTCAGCGTATTCTTCCCAGGCTTTAGTAAATTCCTGAGGTACCCAACATTGAATTGGTTTTCCTAGATGTAAACCAAAATTTATTATGATTAAAAAAAAATCAAAAATAAAGAAAATTAATTTTTCCAAAAATATTATTGAGGAAATTTTGTAATTATAATCCGAATATTAATATTATATGAAATTATTTCATAAACTAAATAAATGAGATGAATATTTTTTTTAATTCTTTGATATAGGTTAGATGTAAAAAATAATTTACTTGTATTAGGATAATTTGACATAATTGTTCCCTCATTTATTAAACAGAACAAAGTTCTTAATATAAAAATAGAACGTTTTACCAATTATTTTTCATCATAATTTCTTTTACATCTTAATATTCTTTTAGTTTTATTCATTATTTTATACATTTTTATAATGAAATTAATAATAAGTAAATATTTTTTTATAAAAGATTTATAAGATCATTAAATTTTTACATTTTATAAATCTATTTACTTTTTTAAAAATTTAATAAAAAATTATTTTATTATTAATTATAATAAGAAAAATAAAAAAAATATTAGTTATCAATAAAAAATTATTTATTAATAAAATTTATATATATTTTATTTTTAAATGTTTTTAAAAATTATATAATTAATTTGAATTTTTATTATGCATTGTTGTTGTAATTAATTTGTTGAAATTTCCAATTTATTGTAAAAAAACAAATGTCAAATTTAGACAAATATTATTATTTTTAAAATATTTTTTAAAGATAAATTCAGATTTATGACAATTAAGTTTTAAAAATAATTTTTAATTACTTAAAAATACGCTGAATAATACTACACCAAAATAAAAAATTATTATTAAAAAATATTTATTAATAAAATTTATATATATATATATATATTATTTTTAAATGTTCTTAAAAATTATATAATTAATTTGAATTTTTATTATGTATTGTTGTTGTAATTAATTTGTTGAAATTTCCAATTTATTGTAAAAAACAAATGTCAAATTTAGACAAATATTATTATTTTTAAAATATTTTTTAAAAATAAATTCAGATTTATAACAATTAAGTTTTAAAAATAATGTTTAATTACTTAAATATACGCTGAATAATACCACAACAAAATAAAAAAACATAACAAATACTAAATCATAAAATAATAATTTACAAACTTTTTTTAGCAAATAAACTATCAAAAATATTTTTTAAATATAATTTTTTTTTGAAAATTAATTGAAAAACAATGTTCGAAACAAAAAAAATAATAATAAAATTAAAAATAAAAAACAATTCAAAATTAAAATATTCTTTTGAAAAGAAATTAAGAAAGAAAAATTATCAATTATTCTAAAATGGATTGCTTTTAATTCTAAGTTAAATTAAAAAGAAAGAAAAAAAGATTAAAGAAATGATAATTGAAAAATAATCTTTATTATGTAAATAAATTACAATTTCCTAAATTCAAATAGAAATATTTCAAATTATTTTCAAGTCAAAAAAATAGAAAAATTATTATTATTTGTAGATTTGCATCAAAGTGAAAATAAAGGCAAAATTCAGCATTTGAAAAGTGGGAAAAATGTCCCAGTTGAAGAAGACACTATTTTTTTTCGTTTTCTGTCGCCTTGTTAATTTACGAACGAATCGCAATTTTTCTGGCTGTCATCCACGGTTATCAACAAAAAAGAAGCAGTTCAAAATCCACATATTAATTAAAAAAAATATTGTTAATAGATAAAAATCACTTTTTTCATTATTTCCTGAAACACTTTCCACAAGATTTTCTTCACATTGTTAGGAATAATCTTTATAATAAAAACAGACTTGCTAGCATATTAAAGAATCTTTTTTTCACAATCTATTCGTTTTAGAGTTGTTCTAATCTCATTTTTAAAATACATTCTAAAGTTCTTTAACTTCATTTGTATGTATATCTTAATGAGTTCTATTGTTTTGTGAGATAAGACTTTGAATTATATTAGGAGCGTACGTTCTATTTGCTTCAAAACAATTAGGATATGTAGATTATTCAACTAAAGAATAAGGCAGGAATGGCTTCACTGGATCAGTACACAATACAGCTGACATTATTATCAACTGAATTTTTCCATCCAAAAACAATAGGCCATCCAAAATAGGCCAATAAAATGTTTTTGAAACAAACTTATATCTTATCGCTGTCATTTTCAATTCATCCACGTTTGATATAAGTCTGCATTTTAAATGCTTCTTAAGATTTGCAAACAATAAAATTTACAAAAGAGTAAAATTAAAACATAAAATGTGGACATAAAACTCTTAAAAGCATCTTTAACAAATCGCATCTATTGGCAAAGAACTTAAATCGGCAGGAGCTTTATCATGCAGAAGAAATTATGTTTTCAGATGGGACTTTCGTCTCTTCTTCTTTACAGCTTTAAGTACATAACTTAAAAAATTAAAGTAAAATACATATAAATGGTGTAAATTGTATGAAAAGTTTGATGTTCCTTCTTTGGAAGAATGTAGAATAAATAATGGTTATATTACAAAGTATTTATTTCATTCTGCTTTTGATATATGTCCTCCACGAGCAAAATATATTAGAAAAAGAAAAAGTCATTTAATTCAAAATGAACACACAAGGCAACATCAAGCATTTCTTAAACGAATAATGGTATGGGGCTGCTTTTCAAAAGATGGAACAGGAGCCTTAGAAATAGTTGAAGGAACCACGAATTCAGAAAAGTACATAAAAATCCTTCAACATAACCTGTTACCCCTTGTGAGGAATATTTTAAATTTGGTATGTTGAAATTGGTCTGTTGAATTTTGTATGTTGAGTTTAGTATTTGGAAATGTGTTTCTCCCACCCAGATGGAAAATTGATATTTTAGATGTTCACGATGAATTCGACTATAATTTGCATTTTAAAGTACAGCATAAGATATGTAAAAACATTAAAAATATTAAATCTTTTCAAATTTTAATATAAAAAATTTAAATAAAGTAAATAATTTTAAGTAAGTTTTAAATTAAATAAATGTTCTTTCTTTAAATAAAATCATTTTTTATACAAAATTAATATGTAGATAAAATTATTACTAAAATTACAAAATTTGAACTCTAAAAATAAAATCTGAAAATAATGAAAAATTTGTCCGAATAATTTTTTATTAAAATTTATTAAAATTTATCAATTAAGAACGATGTAGAATTACGAAAGCTTTGCTGAGAGTTGTCCAAAGGACAATTCAAATTGTATTGAAAATAAAATTTCGAAAACTTATGTTGGTGTTCTTAATACCTCTAATGAATGAATGTCATTCATCTGGGATTGATATTTTAGGCAAAATAATGCTCCGTGTCATAAGTCCAAGTCTATAATTTAAATAGTTTAGATAGTCTATAATTAGATAGCCTGAATATTACTATCTTCAAATGGTCTTCCTATAGCCCAGATCTCTCTCCAATAGAGAATTTAAAAAGAAAAGTTCACACTGAGTATATAAATATAAAAAACTCATTAATACAATAAAAGATATATGAAAAATATATCCGAACATCAAAGCTGCCTATCATGGTCTCATCGAGGGTATGCCTCGATGAATTCAAGCTTGTATTGATACTCAAGGAAGACCCATAACATATTAATTAGCGATATTCGATCTGTCTTTTTCTAATAATATTTTATTATGGTTTACATTGTCTTAGTTTCTTAAATAATATTGTAATTATATATTAATAATTTTTTTCAGAAATGATAAAATTTTATTGATAAGACGAAATGACGGATTAAATTAAAAATCTTACACAAATATTTTATTTTTTATGAGATATTTTTATTGATAAATTTACTCAATGTTTAAGTTAGTTACATGTAATATTTCAAAATTGGTTTGGTAAATTTTGTGCTTTTTTAAATAACATGAAAAAATAATACTGACGGATTAATTTGAGCGGCACTGTATATGGATGGTACCACGAAAATCAATTTCAACAAAATATGGATTTCAGATTATGAAGAGTTAATTAAAAATTTCATTCGCCAAATAATTTATAAAAAAATTTAATTTAAAATTCTAACAAAATGAATTAATTACGTAAAACAGAAAAATGCATAAAGTTTATAAAACAAGAAAAACGATTTTTTTTAAAAACAAACCAAAATTAAATAATTATGTAAAACAAAAAAAAGTATGTAAAGTTTAAAAATCTAAAAAGAAAAAATAGGATTTTTGTAAAAACGACAAAACTGTAAAATAACTAAAATAAATAAAAGTCATAAATTAAAAAAGTTAAGATTAATTAAAACCGTTATTTTTTAAAAAAGAAAATATTTAGTAAATTTTTAAAATAAGAAATAAGGAAGTTAAACTGATTAACAATAATTCGGTAAAAATTTATGTAGAACAAAATTTGGATCATGTTAAAAGTACGCCCCTAAAATTACACAACTAAAAAATATGCCCCCGTGTCATAAATACAATGAAAACACAGTACAAAATTATGAAATTTATTCATCATTAAAGTAATTTTTAAATAAATTCATCAATTTTTCAAAAAAATCTCCAGAAATGTTGTCTCGCCACATAAACTCTTTAAGGTAATCCTGCAAAAATTCTTTTTTGACTCCTTTCATTTTCTTGCACCGTGTTTTTTTTATTCCAATAAGATTCAACATTTTGTGTGTGAATCTCGGTTCTAGGATCTACAAAATTAATCGAATGATTAACTGTACCATGATCATATCCTAGAGCATTTAAATTGGAATATGCTTTCCATTCATCCACTGTGAATAGTTGTACCCGGCAATATTACTTCACAGATAAACTGCCGCAACTGCCACACTTCATTGATGATTTCAAAATCCTCTTTGCTTTAAAAAATGCTATCGTGTCTTGTAAATCAGCATTCATTAGTTTTCTTATGATTATTTCATACGTACTAGGTGACATGATCCAAAAAATATTTATGAAAATTAAAATAAATAAGATGCATTTATAATGAGATATAATTACATAACTTAAAAGTACACCCCTAAAATTACATAACTAAAAAATATGCCCCTGGAGACATATTTTTAACAAGTCCCAAAATTTTTTTGAAAGAAACTAAATTTAAATTCAAGCTGACTATCTTTTAACAAAAGTAGTAAATTTCTGAGAAAAAAATTTAATAGTGAACGTTTGAATATATTTATATAAAATTACAAATTTGATATTAAAAAATTTAATAAATGGATTTTGGCGAAATGATTAAATTGAATTAAAGAAAACAAATTTATTCAAATTTGTGTGTAATTGTCATGAATATATTTTTGTGTGAAATTATGAATCTAATCTTTAATCAAACATCATAGAAAAGAAGGTCAATATCTTTAATACAGAAGAAGATCATTTCTTTTTTCAAGATTACATCAAGTCTATTCAATCAAATAAGAATAACCGTTTGGTGTATCAACATACAAAATTAGGGTACTCCTTATTAATTACTCTAAGTATAAATGAAAAAGTTTATTTTTGCGTTAAAAGATAAAATCCTGCCATATTTCTCAGAAAAAAATCGATGATCATGTGTTTTAGTTCAATGTCTTGTCATAAAACTTTGAAAGACGCATCATCATGTTGGATTCTGAAGCTAAAAGTAAAGGTACAATCCAAAGATTGTAATTTTCTTCCGATTAGAGTATCTGTGATTATTTTGTGTGGAGTCACTTGAATGACGATATTTATCAAAATCAACAATCAAATATCTAAAAGTGATGATTGAACGTAAAATTATTGAAATTGAAGAAAACTTTGAAAGCTTCAAAAATCGGCTTTGTCATGTTCATGAAACTCATTTTTTTTATAATTAATAAAATAACAATTTTCTTAATTTTCAATTTATTTTGTTTTCTTTTAATTATTTATGTAACATAAAGTAATTTTCAAAATATAAAAAAATTTATTGCAAAAAAATAAATTATATATTCAAAATATAATTCTACGTTATGTAACTTATCATTCATTATGTAATAACAATATGACGTAAGACTTTTAGGCCGAGTAAGATTGACATCAAAACGGGGGTCCTGACTCTTGCAAATACTCCGGGTTACTCTGTATATATCTACTTAGAGTATAAAAAATATATTAAAACATTTATAAAAAATATATTAAAACTAAACCTCAATTTTGAAAATAAAAATAGATAAATTCTGACAGAAACCGAAAAAAATATCAAAATGTTTAAAAAAGAAAATAGAATTAATTTATTATATTTTTCTTTAATTAAAATAACACTTTTTCCCGATAAAAAATAATCTTTTAGAAATTTAGAAATATTTTATTAAAAAAAACCGATATTTCAATAATTAAATTTTATGTTTACTTTTCATAGTTTAATGTTTTGGTTTTGATATATGCGACAAATGTTGATCCATTTTATTTTCTACCAATACAAACAAATATAAATTTAGAATAATATTTTCCACCATTTCAGATTTAATTTGAATTATATTAAATGAGTTTCATATTAATTTCTTGTATTTAGAAAATAGAAATAAACAGAAACAAACGCTTTTCGAAAATTTAGTAAATATTATATTAGGTTGTCAAGTATGACATTTGTAAGCATGAATACAATAAGTTCGACAATGACCTAACATTTTGTTGCTCAGATTTTTTTGTTTGATATCTATATATCTTGGTTATTGAACACATTAATAAAAACTAATTAAATTATTGATAACTTGTTTTAATATTCAAAATTTTAAAAAATAGAAGAGGTATAAATTTGAACTATTGTGAAATATGAATTCTTAGGTAGAACCTAAGCATCAGACGCCATGCAAAACATTAAAACAGTGTATTCGGATACAATGCTACTACGCAGCAGACAGTCTCAAATTAGTTCGAGAAATTCGTGCAAGGTAATTTTAACCTCAATAATGAGTCTCGGAGTCGCCCAGGAATACAGGTAGACAATGATAAACTGAATATAACCGCGGCGTCAGATTCATCAAAAAGTACTCACGATTTATCACTAAGGTTTACTGTTACAAAGCAAACAAAATTCAATCACTTGGCTCAAATTGGTAAAGTGAAAAAGTATGACAAGTAGATTCCACATAAATTGAATGAAAAGCAGAAACAAAAGTGTTTGGATACTTGCTTGATCATACTTTCTCGTTATAAATGTGATCACATTTTGAATCTAACCGTCACTGTGATGAAAAGTGGATCCAATATGATGATATCAAACGTTGAGCAAGCGGGTAGACAAGAATGAATGACCAAAACAAAGTCCAAATCACTACATTCATCAAAAGAAGCAGAGGGTGAGCTGATGGTTGTATTTTTAAAGCTAAATGAGGCAACTATTGACCTCAGCTGAAGTATCATATAGTAATTATTGACCTCAAATGCAATTATACAATTAAATTCCCGCTTTGTTCCGCAGCATTTGAAAGCCCATTGATTTGCTGTTAGGGGAACCTAAATTTATTTTACTATTTCAGAGATAACTTTTTGCAGAATATTGTATGATCGTTTTTTACCCAAATTGAGTGGTAAGTCTCTAGAGCGCAAGCTGCAGAGGAGTATTTTAGAAAGGTGCGGTCATCCACATATAACAAAAATGCTGTCATGTGAGTTACCTTTAGAAATGTAACTTTATTGATACAGTAAATATTATCATTATCAAGTACTACTCCAGGATCGTACAAAGCATCTGCTCTATAGAGCAAGAAGACCAGAGTATTTTAGTTACACAATTCGTATGATAATTCCATTGTTCATGATAATAGCCATCACTCGGATGTCAACATCATTATTTGAGGAATTTTATATCTTTTTTTCCTGCTCTTTTCTTACAGCTTTATTTAACGCCATCAGATTATTATTTTTTGAATACTTTAAGTAAGTTCTCAGATGTAATATTTAACTTTAGATGAAAACTTGAAAGATGCAATCTCAAATTTCTCTGCCGGAATTCTTTGAAAACGCCTTTCAGAACTTGATATATACTAAAAATATATTTTAAAATGGTAATTTTGGTGAGGTATAATGTCTTTAAAATTTCTCACAAAATTTTAATTTTGGAAGAGGTAAGCAATTAACAGACATTTTTGAATGTTTGAGTCATTATGGGTTTTATATATGTACATTGACAAAATAACTCCTCAAACCTTTCCATAACTTTTACAGAAATTTTGTGAATGACTTCGTATAAAATTTACCTTAATACATTCGGAAATTAAAAATTTTGTCCTTAAGATATGAAAGATATATGAATGATTTGATTGTGAACTTATATATATATATATATAT
>MQRK01241525.1:22452-35014 GCA_001938485.1 Girardia tigrina | reverse complement strand
TATATATATATTAGGGTGGTGCTTATAATGAAGAAAAAATTTTTTTTTTGAATTTTTATCGGGACACCTTCTCATTTTGTTTCTTTGTCTATAAAAATGAAACTGTGAAAATTTCACCTATATATATATTTCATATATATATATATATATCAAACATGATCTACGATTAATACAAAAATTTTAATATATAATAAAATTTTAGTATATAAAAAGTTTACTAATGCAAAGTTTATGCATTTCCTTTCTAAATTCCTAACATTTGTTTTTTATTAATGTTTTCTTTTTTCACACTTCATTCATTCTCTTTTAATTCATTTTTTCATTCATTCTCTTTTTTCTTCAAGACTTATTTTTGCTTTCAATCAACATCCTTTGTTCGGGATTCGAACATTTTAATTATTATATTTTTTGTTTTTTAAATTAAATTATTATCATTATAATATGTTCGTTTCAAATTGGTTTCAAATCAAATCAAAATAAAAACAATTTCACCTCAAATATCAAAAGACAATCAAATCAAATTGAATTGGAAAATTAATTCATTATTTTTTTTATCATTTTGAAATTATTCAATGGAAATTAGACAATTTGAATTAATATTTTAAATATTTAGTTATTATGATTATTATTAAAATTATGACCTTGAGTTTTTTGTTAATCTGAAGTAAAGTGATGAACTTGTAAAAACGATAGTGTTTTTGATTATTGATAAAAATAAAGTTGGTATGTGATTTAATATCGTTCTGAATTGATTAAAAATTGAATTATTTTCTGGATGTTGAATTATGCTAATCACGATGTTAAAAAAAGACCGCAAGTATTGAAATTACAAAAACATTAAATGATGCGACTTTCGATGCGCCGATTCTTCCCGTCGATATTATCAAACTCGAATCGATTTTAGATCAAAATTTAAATAGAAATAATCAAATAAACAGCACAATGTTTCTGTATGATCAGCGAAAGTCGGTGTTGGATGAAATTTACAATGATTTAAATAGAAAGCAAAATGCTTTTGGAGAAAATTATTCCAATAAGATTAATTTTTACAAAGCGAAATGTGAATCAATCAATTCGAAAATCGATACTAAAATGGTTAAATTATTCCGTGAGAGATTCGAATGATTTAACGACAAATTGAATTCGGTAAACGTTATTTTTCATTCATTTCTCAATAAATGGTTCCAGCAACTGATGAATAGAATTTCCTTGCGCAACCCTGCTACCTCGTCCGATTCTCGGGGCGACCTGAGGGTCGGGCGGATCATCCTTCTTCATAAGCCTTAATTTATAGAAAAAAACATTTACAATTTGTTCACATTTTAACCTTTTTGATTCTTTTAACTTGTTTACTTTGTAACAATCGTACTTTTTTTATCGCGCATAAAGATTCTATTTTATTATTTTTAATCTTTGGTAGGGAGAATACAAATTACAAAATAACACAATAATAATATATGAAGGATACATAATTTTACAATGAAATAAATGTATTATTTTCAAAATACTTTTATAAATTTAATAATGTTTTATGTATGAAAATATTAATCATAAATATAATCAAATATTTTGTTTTTAAACAGAAAAAAAATAATTGAAAAAAAGCTCTATCAAAAAATGATGTCAGATTTGCTGAATAATCAAAGCTGTGAGTCCAATGTTCGTTCTTTGATGCCCAAAGATAAGTGAAGAGTAAAACGTTTTTTTTTCAAAACAAAACAACAGAATACATTGAATTAAATTGTTCGTTTTATATATTTACTAAAAATAATTCGTATTTTTGACATAGAACAAGACGAAAATTAATGAAATAAATTTTGCAATATTATACATGAAAAATTAATGTTTCATCGTGAATAACAGACATTGAAATATTTTTTTTTGTTATTCCAAATTTGAGAATATCAAAGAAATTCAATATAATTTATAAATTTTATATGATAATATTTATGAAGGATGTATATAATTTAGGGCACAGAAGACGTTCCAGGAACTTCCGGTAAATTGCTGTGATTTATACTCTTATTCTTGCAGAAATCTTAATCAATACTTTTATTTCATTGCATTTGATGATAAATTTTGGTATAATATTATAATGATAATGATAAAAATAATCTTTAAAATAATTATATATTTATTATCTTACGTTACTTATCCTGGAGTTTTATTTCGAAAATGAAAAAGAGTATAATAATAATATTATAAATAATATAACCGAAAATCAACAAAAATAAAGTTGAGCTCTTTCTTTTAAATTACTTTTTCAAATAGTAATAAAATAAAATGATTAAAATAATTATTTTAAAACATCATATTATTTATTTAGTTATTTGTTTAAAAATAATTTTGATCTTTGTATATATATTAAATTGATACAATTTTATTATTATATAATTATTTTTGTCTTTAGACAGTGTTTATTAGACAAAGTAAAATTTACCCAAGATATATGGTGTAAAATAGTTGTTTTTTATTAAGCAGTAGTTTGGATTTCGAAAGCATGAAGAAGTGTAAAAACTGCGACTATTTCTAATTGTTTTACCAAGTCTTTCAAAAATGCTTATGTTAAAGAAGAGAAAGTTGAATGTGATGAGTTTCCATGTTTTAAAATTAATCTAAAATTGTACGAATACCTCTTGTTTGATCTAGTAGAAAAGCATGAAAATGAAAGTTCTGAAAATGAGGAAACAAATGATAATTCTGTTGAAGAAAAGGAAGATGATCCAGTTATAACAAGCTTCGATGCCTATGAGT
Source organism: Girardia tigrina (assembly GCA_001938485.1). NCBI lineage: Eukaryota > Metazoa > Platyhelminthes > Tricladida > Dugesiidae > Girardia > Girardia tigrina. The sequence continues at coordinate 32,260 of MQRK01241525.1, read as the reverse complement.
ATGTTGGGAAACGTGAGAAGTACTTCCAGATTAATATTTCTGATAAGATGAATAAAATATGTGATTTGATTAATGAAATTCAAGGAGAAGCATCTGGACAATTGAATATTACAGATTTTATTATGCGTCAAAGAAATAAAAATGTGATTTAAAGGTGTAATAAATAATTTTTTGAAATCTTATATTGTTATTATTTTTTAATATGAACATTTAAAAAGATTGGAACACTAGTCTTTATATTGAACAGGGTTGACTGTATTTAATATTTAGTTTTATTTATATTAAAGATAATCAGTAAAGAAAGACTGGAAAAATAGAAAAAGTCTTTCTAGCTGAAATTACGTTTATTCTCCCATGTAAATGTTTTTAAAATACAAGAATCTTTAAGTTAAAAACAAAACGTCTATTTTTTACAACCAAAAATGAAAATAATTATTGACAGAATCAGTTTTAACTGACAAATATGACGTTGATCTTCGAATTATTCGGAATTATTACAGTATAATAATAAAAAATTATTTATTAAAATAATTTTCATACAACATTTTTTTTAGAAATTTTTTATTAATCCATTTATGGTAATTAGAAAAGAAATTATTTAATTTTAAATAGTTTTAATTATTATATAGACATTTTTATATTTGTTATTTTTAAACCGAGTACTTTTTATGTATTTTTACAGGTAAAATTAATAGAAAAAGATTTGAAAAAATGTTTTTTATTAATTTTTATTTTTATTTGTTTACAAATATTTTTCAATTTTTTAATTTTTCAATAACTCCTTTATTAAAAGATTTTATTATTTATCTCTAATTAAAACAATATATTTTTATAAATCTTGAAAATAAAATCCTAAAACATTTCACATGGACTCATTATTTTTAGGGAAAAAGTAGTTAGAATTATGAGTTATTCATTTTGCTGACCAAAATTTAAATTATCGAAAAACTTAAAAAAGTTAGATTTTTTAAACGTAATTTTTATACTCTAAATTTTGTTTACGAATTTTTTTAAATTAAATGTTACATTAAATATTTGTAATAAAATTGAAAAAAATAATATTTTTTGAGTTTTGAAATAATTTTTATTATTTAAACTTTTTTAGATTATATTTTTAATAATTTCATATTTAAAACTTTTTTCTAGATTTAAACTAAATATTATTTTAGAATAAATAAGATTACATCAAAATTGGAATAAATATTCTTTTTAATTTTGAGTTTTAAAAAATATAATAACATTATTTAAAAAAATAAAAATCGGCAAATAGATTTTTAAATTAGTAAAAAGAAATAAAAAAATCGTTCGAATTTTTTTATAATAAAATTAATAATTTTGCTATTCATGACTTACAATAATGACGTAATTAATAAAAAATAAAATAGTAAATTAATTAAAAAAATATACAATTATAAAATTAAATTATTAAATAATTTAATTAAATTAATAACATTTTATAGTATTTTTATTGATTATAAAATTAATATTTACTTTAAAATCTTTCAAGTATAGAAATAGGAAAGACTGCCAAAAAATATTCTTAATGAAATTATAATCTGATTGGCAATATAATTCAATCTTTTCGTGCCCCCCGGCTTAATATATACTCTCAATACTAACCTATGAGAATATGCAAGTAAAAATACTCAATTTTTGTGATAGAAAATTATTTTATTATTAAACGCGGTGAAAATTATAAATTTTCTTCTGAAAGTCATAATTTAAAAATTTTATTTTAATAATTTTCAACAGAACTTACAAAATCAATATCTTAAATCAATATCTTTAAATTATAAGAAATAATTTTGTTTCGAAAAAAAAACAAAAAACCTCCGTGAAAAATAAATTATATAAAAAATTCGATTCTTCAAGCTGAATAAAATCTGTCTGGATTAATAAGAAACTCTTCTATTTAATATTTTTATATTTTATATTTTTAATAATACTATTTATATATAAATTGAGTATAAATTATTGTTTTTTTTGGTTATATTTATAGTCGTAATTTTATATAATTTTGTTGAATAATTACAATTAAATATCTTCAAGCAATAACGTCATAATAAATAAAATAAATTACAAAAAATAATTTTGTGAGGAGATTATTAATATATAACAATAAGATTGTCAATGGTGAATCTGTTAACAATTGACCAAAAAAATCCTTATTAATTATTTTATTAGTTGTTCATTTAGTCGGAATAATCTCAAGTCTTGAAGAAATTATTTTGCTTAGTTTCTTAGTTACGATTTTCTCTTTATTTTTTAATCCTTTATTCTTTTTTTCATTTTCTTTTCTTCTAGAGTTGTCTGTGTATTTTTCTTTCTACTCTTTCAGATTTTATGATAATTTTTTATTGATTTTTTTTGTAAAATTAATTAATGTATATTTATAAAATATTATTCTAATAAATCTTTATATTTGCATTATTACCTTGGTTTTATTTCCGTTTTACCAGAGGGTCTTCGACCGTTTTAATTGGTAAACCAAAACAAAATAAAGTATTCTCAGAAATTTAATTCCATTAAAAAACAATGTAAAAACAAATTCTTTTTTTCAATATGTGAAGAAAACTAGTTTTTAGTGTTATGTTCTTAGACGTTGGCTTACTTTGCGAAGGTTGTTAACAACTGTTTTGAAAATTCTCTGGGCCGCTTAAATTATTAATTTAATCCTCAGATTGCGCATTGCTGTTATATAAAAATGTTCATTTTGATGAAATTAATAAGTGTTGACTGTAAACCTAAATCATTCAAAATTTGTTGCATATCCGTTTCATCACTGTGAGGAATATTTTTAAATTTGGTTTGTTGAATTTTGTATGTTGAGTTTAGTATTTGGAAATATGTTTCTCCCACCCAGATGGAAAATTGATATTCTAGATGTTCACGATGAATAATTATTCGAGCATAATTTGCATTTTAAATTACAGCATAAGATATTTAAAAACTTTAAAAATATTAGATCGATTCAAATTTTAATATTAAAAATTTAAATAAAGTAAATAACTTTTAATTAATTTTCAAATTGATTTATTAATAGTTTTTTCTTTAAATTAAATCATTTTTTAAATAAAATAAATATGTAGATTGTTAGATGTTTTTGGAACATCTTCTTTCAATATTAGAAGCCGACATAAGTTCTTCAAATTTTATTTCTCTACAAAAAATGTCTAATACATTTTATTTAAACAAATTTAATCGAAATTAAATTCATTTATTTTTTTACTTTTGAGGAACTATTTATTTTATAAATGTCAAACCGGTATAATAAAAATAAATATAGTATTAATAATCCATTTGACTTTTTTTATTTCTGACAATTAAATAATTTCATTTTTTTAATTTACATTTACAAAATTTTATCATAGTTAATACAACTTTATTTAGTTCTTGATTTTTTTTAAAATGATACTGTGAATTCAATTATTATTTCAAAAATTTTCAAAACATTTCATAAAAAATTCCTAACATAGATTATTATCATGATTTTAAAATTAAAATAAAATCTGAAAATAATGAAAATTTGTTCGAATAATTGTTTCTTAAAAAACATTAACAAAAATTTATCAATTTAGAACGATGTCAAATTCTGAAAGCTTGGCTGAGAGTTGTTCAAAGGACAATTTAAATTGTATGGAAAATAAATGTTCAAAAACCCATATTGGTGTTCTTAATAATCACCATAAATAAAATTTTCTTGAAAATCAATTTACATATATACATATATACAATTTACACATATATTCACTGGCCACTCTTGCATTTTAAAGATAATTAATATCTACGTGCGTGTGTATAAGTGCATGTAGATAATGTTCTTAACCAACATCCAATGAGAATACAGTTTTAGTAGCATACCCACTACGCTATTATGATATATAAAAGTATTTGTGACTATTCCGACTTTGGCTAAAATAAAATTACTTTTTATAATCATTTTTCAACATTAATTTGATTTTAATTATTTAAAAGTTTACAATAATAAAAATTAAAAATTTGAAAATTAAATCTAAATTTGAATAAATTAGTTTCAGATAATAAGAATTAAAATATTAATCATCCGTCTGGGTAGGAGAGACACAATACAATTCAACACACAACATTCAAACATGCAAACACTACACAAAAACATAAACACACACCAAATATTCTTCACAATATTAATAAAGAATTAACTAAACCCCTATAATTTGAAATTCATACTTAATTCATGAAAGCAAATAATTGTTTTAATATCAAGGTTTTAAAACTCTTGAAACACTGTTGAAGTCCGCATTCTTTCCTATATCATTTTGAGCTAAGGTATAATGTTATTTGATGACTATTAGAAAATATCTTTGGCCTATGTTATGTAAAAGAATTAACTTCTGACTGCTTACCATTTCTAAAACTGTTAAGGTTGATATGATTCATGAAGGATGCAAATATAAGTTGAGTGCGTAATTTGAAATTCTGATATTGATTTTAAATATAATTATTTGATTTAATATAATTTTATAATCTATTTTATTTCAAAAGAATTTTTTTCGGTAATTGTCCAGAAAAAGTTTCAGCATTTTTTGACGAAACATTTATTTTCGTTAAAACAATTGTCTTTATTAAATATATATAATGAAGCAAAATTCAAAACGCCTTAGAGAACATGAGCTAGGTTTAGACTGTCTTGAAACGAATTATTTTTTTCCATGCATGTAAATCGTCATTATAATAGTAATTCTGTTCAGTACAAGAAAAATCATAGAATTAGATCACTGGAAAGTGCGCCTGATCAAAAAGGTCAGTGGCAGTACACCCATGTCCGTCAGATAGAGACCAAACACCTCTATGTCTGAATCTCGGCTAAACGTAATGTTAACTCGTACCATCATCGTAATATTATCATAGAAACAACATTATTATCTTCTGAGGCAACTTAATGGATAGGGCTTAGTCATTCACAAATTGCTAATTAAAAAAAGCTGATTCGAATACTGCAAAAATCAAATCGATAAATATAAAATTTATTTACAGTTCTTGGATATATATGTTTATAAAAATACCGATTTTTTGGAATTATTCTATTATATCTCCATCAAAATGACAAAAATTCAAAACTCTCCGGAGAGTTTACTTGAATTCCAGATTAAAATTGTCTTAAATTCAATTAAATATGTGATTTTAACAGAGAATAGGAAAATTTTTATTTGTATTATAAAATAAAGAAAAGAGAATACGGAAGAAGTTGCAATATCTCTAATTATGTTCAAGTTCGTTTTAATTACTAGAAACATTAAAAATCGAAACATGTTAGAAAGTTTCATTTTGTTGAACATTTCATCAATCAAATTTGCTTAAAAAAAAGGAAAACAAGAAAAAACTTCAATTTATTGCACTTATTTCAGTTAAATTTAATTGTAAATTATTTTGTATTATTTACCCTTTGCGAAATCCGACTTTTTGAAAAAAAATTGAAAACTTTCTTCTTTTATGATGTATAAAAAGAAGTTTTTTGTTTAATAAAAGAAACTGAATTTCCTATTGTGACACATATATTATGTATGATATAAAGTAAATATTCTGCTCGGGTGGATATCGCCCAACAACATTCACTACTAAGTTGTTCTAGATTTTGATCACTGAATAAGAATTTGTTGATAGAAACAAATAATATAATTTCAAAAGTAGCAATACAAAGATTTCGAATTAATAAACGGAAAGAATAGTTTGAAAGAACAAAAAGTCCAATACTGGATCAAAGTATTAGACAAATTAGAAAACGGTACAATTGTCAAGTTACTTGAAATTAAAGGATTGATAAACCAGAGTATTTATTAGCCAATAGGACAGTAGTTGGTTGAATGTCAAAATTGTAATGACGATAAATAGTTAATTGTTGATTGTGATTATCGCCAATTGTCGTATTAAATAAAATGTCAAAAGGTTGTAAATATTTTCCATGAATAGGGAGCATAACAGTCATCCTTCAAAGAATTAAAAAATTACTAGATATTTTCCTATTTAACATACTTGAATATATGTGAATATATAAGAAAGACGTTTTGTGATATTTTTAATTCTCATTTCATGTATGAATTGATAGTAATTTCATTATTCATTATTCGAAAACCTTGTGAACTTATTTCAAGAGGTTTTGACGTAATTATTGGATATATCCATTTCATATATACATTTTTTATTTTAAAAAAAATATCAGTGTAAATTAATGAAAAAATATATTGTATTTAGTATTATAAAATAATTGTCAACAACAAAAACTAAAGAATATAATAATAATAAATGTATTTTTTTAAATAATAATGTCTGATATAATAAACAATAATGTATTGTGTTGTTCGGAAAGTCATTTCATTTTTGTAATACTTGTTTTAAATATATTTTTTATATTAATAATCATTATTAATCATTGACTTTATTATTTATTTTAGCAGTTGGTAATCAAGGTTAGATTTCGAAAATTTTGGAATAATTAAAAACATTTATATTTGATTTTTGACCTATCAAAGATGGAAAACAAGAATCAGCATTTACGGCATGTATTACTTTTTTACTTCCGAAAAGGGAAAAATGCTGTGCGAAGAGTATGAAGTAGATGTATTGACAGAACGCCAATGCTAAAACTGTTTTAAAAAATTTAGATCCGGAAATTTTGATGCTGAAGATTCTTCACGTTCCGGAAGGCCCATTGAGGCATACGAAGACATAACAAAGGCCTTAATTGATTCAAACCGGCGAATAACAACTCACGAAATTACTTAGACATTGCATTAATCTAATTCGACCGTCCATGATCATTTGAAGCGCCTGGATTTTACATGAAAACTCGACACATGGATTCCTCATCATCTTACCGAAAGAAATTTATACTGTCGTTTAGACATCTGCGATATGCTTCTCAAACGTCAAGAAAATGATCCATTTTTGAAGCGCATCGTCACTGAAGATGAGAAATGGGTAGTCCACAATAATGTAAAACACAAGAGATCTTGGAGTAAAAAAGATCAACCTGCTCAAAGCACTTAGAAAGTTGACATTTATCAAAAAAAGTGATGGAATCTGTTTGGTGGGATTTCAAAGGAATCGTATTTTATGAGCTTCTTTCGGACAAAACTACGATCAATTCGGACATCTACTGTCATTAGCTGGACAAATTAAATGAATCCCTTAAACAAAAAATGCCAGAATTGATCAATAGAATATGTGTAGTGTTTCACCAAGATAATGCCAGACCTCATACAAGTTTGGTAACTCGCCAAAAGCTTTTACAGCTTGGATGGAATATCATACCTCACCCACCATATTCTCCAGACCTCGTACCTTCTGATTATCATTTGTTCCGGTCTCTAAAAAATTATTTAGATGGTAACACTTTTGGATCAAATGAAGATGTTAAAAATCACCTGGAAAATTTTTTTAGCAGCAAAGAACAAATATTTGATGAACGTGGAATCATGTCACTGCCTGGAAGATTGAAGAAGGTATTGGACGACAATGGTCAATATGTATTTCAGTAAAATATTTATTCTTCATTAAAATTTGTCTTTTACTTTAATACAAAAAAACGAAATGACTTTCCGAACAACCAAATAAAATATTATTTCTATACATGTAATAAAATTTATTTTTTGATGAAGAATTATAGAATTTGTAGAATATTTTATTATTATTTTTGCTATTATTATTATTATCTTTTATCATTATTACTACAATTATTATTTTTGAGATTTAAGCATTGAGCACAGATGCAAAAGACCTTAGTAAATTAAAGTCGGTATAAATCATATGTATAATTTAAACTCTAAAAAATTATACAAAGAATTTACAAAAACATTTAATATATGATTTCCAATAAATTTTAATAGAATACAATGTTGAAAAAAGATCTTCTAAGAGATTTTAAACTTTGAATACAATCATTTTAATCTCTCGCTTGACGAAACATTGCAATTCCCATTCAGAGGCGCAGTTCCATAGAAAAGTCATTAGTTTTAAATAAAAGACCGGAAACTTTAATGTAATTATTAAAACCAAACTCATGATTGCCATTGAAATCAATATTTTAATACCGGATTTATTTAGAAGAAATTTCAATGAATTATTTTTTTAATGAAAACGTTTTCATCAAAGTAATTTGTATTTACAGTTGATAAAGAAGCAAAGCATTCCAAATCACAGGAATCCATTTATCATTTATTTTAAATAAGGCTTTCCGATTTTTAAGACAAATAAAAACAAGCCTCCTCGACTGTGACGAGTAACTGTAACTACGATGCTCAGAATTGATCGTAGAATCTTTATCAAAGGGAAACCTCAAAAAATACAAAATCCTCTCATAACTGTGAATGCAATAGATCGAGCTTTCAGTGCACGGTCACTTTTTGGTTCGCATCTAAAAAATGAACAATCATGATCCCTTATACAACGGTTTTGTGTGGCTTTTGCTGTATAAACAAACTTAGTTCAACAAGGAAACTGGCATTTGAATTTCCATTATATTATCCAGCTGAAAAGCCAAAAGCACGTTCAGGATCACTCCTTGATCGCTCTCGTCAGCAGTACTGATAGATATTGGCACATCAATATTTTTCAGTCGGAGTCAAAGAATCTATACGTCTTTTGTCTGAGTTGTTTCGTGAATTTACGGATCTTAAATAAAATAACATTTTTACAGATTTTTTGTTACTTTGTTTCAAATTTTGAATAGTTTTTTGATTATAATCTAAAAAGCAGACCTGATTTAATTTCGAAACACTTTGTTTCTTTAAGTTTATCTTTACATCAAATAAATCTATTAATGGGAATAAAAATTATATTATATTATACAATGCTACTTTGATTGTTCAAATTGGACATTAGATTGGTAAGAAACTAATATTTTTACAATAACCATTTTTTTTATAATATTAATTCAACTTTCGTGGTTATAAATCACAACCTGGAATTTTATCGTTTACAGGATCTTCAAATATTTGATATACTATTGAACCCTGTTAAGAACCCTGGTTATACCTAAAGAATGTTGATTTTATTAGGTGTACAACTAATTAATTTCGAATTTGTTACTAACCTCATATCTATTTATGTAGTCAATTTTATTGAATTTTAGTAAACACACAAATTTTTTTTATTACAGTCAAAATGTCAAATTACGTTCCAACAAAACAGCATTTGCGGGGAGGTTTGCTTTTATTCTTTAATTTAAGGAAAAGTGCAACAGAAGCACATCGTTTACTCTCAGAAGTTTATCCTGAATATGCTCCAGAGGTTAGAATATGTCAGCAGTGGTTTGCCCGATTTAAAAGCGGCGATTTCGACACAGAAGACAAAGAGCGATCAGGTCCATCAAAAAAGTTTGAAGACAAAGAATTGGAGGCATTACTCGATCAAGATCCATGTCAAACTCAAGAAGAACTTGGAAAAACATTGGAAGTCACTCAACAAGCCATTTCTAAACGTTTAAAAGCAACCGGATACATTCAGAAACAAGGAAATTGGGTGCCACACGAATTAAAGCCGAGAGACGTTGAGAGACGATTTTGCATGTCTGAAATGCTGCTTAATCACTACAAAAAGAAACAGTTTTTACATCGTATTATCACTGGCGATGAAAAGTGGATTCATTACGACAACCCAACGCGTAAAAGATCATATTTGAAGCCAGGCCAACCAGCCAAATCGACACCAAAGCAGAATATTCATGGTTTGAAGGTAATGCTCTGTATTTGGTGGGATCAGAAGGGTGTGCTGTACTATGAGCTGTTAAAATCGGGCCAGACGATCACGGGAGAGCTATACAGGCAACAATTGA
>MQRK01241525.1:10086-22282 GCA_001938485.1 Girardia tigrina | reverse complement strand
ACATAGCTCCTTCTGATTACCACTTGTTTCGGTCGATGCAGAATCACCTTTCTGGAATACGGTTCACCAATGTTGAAGGTATTAAAAAATGGCTTGATGACTTTCTCGGCACAAAAGATTAGAAGTTTTTTTGGGTTGGAATCCATAAATTGCCTGACAGATGGGAAAAAGTTGCCGCCTCCGATGGACAATATTTTGAATAAAATATTTTTTTCACTTTTATACTTAAATAAATGGTTTTTTTAACAAAAAAATACGAAATTAATTAGTTGTACATGCAATATTATAATGATTTAATATATTTTAGGGGTTTATCTATAGTTTAATTTTTAAAAAAATATTAATATAATCAAAATAATTACATAAGGTATCGTCCAGTTGAACAGTTCAAGTCTACTAATATTTAATGTATAAGAATGTGATTCTCTCGGTGACCAGACAATTTCGCAAATAAAAATTGCGTAAGGGACGATTGTGTAGTGATTATTAAATTATTATTATTATTAATTATTATTAAATTATTGAGGGTTTTGAATGAAATGATGACACCTATATACAATTCCAATATTTCACAAATTCTGTTTTATTAACAATTAATTATATTTTTAAAATAACAAGCTAAAAATCCAATGAAATAAAAAGATTCATTAATCATTTATACAAAATTATTGATAAAATTAATTTCATAAATATTTTTGATAAAATTAATTATTAAATTATTTGCCAATCTCCTCATATACTTGAGTTTGTCCCCCTCAATATTGCATTCATTGACTTCAATCTGTAACGGTTTAGTGGTTAGGGTTGGGTTAAAGTAATGTTTAGGGTTATGATGAGGATTATGATTAAGTTTAGGGCTAGGGTAATGAATTAGGGTTAAGGTTTATTTAATGATATAAAATAATTAATTTTTTAAGTTATAAATTTTTATGTAAACAATTGTCATGGAACCTATTTTCTCCTAGTACAACCATTTACTGAGAGAGTATTTCTGTCTTACATCATTAATTACTAAAATATGAACCTAATAATAAAATTTAATTTACAGAGAAGCAAAAGCATCGGTAACGCAGAAATTATAAAAGCAACTTAAATAATAAATTGAAAAGGCGAAATTTTTCATTTAGACAGTTCAATTATTATTTTAACATTTAACTTATTATTATTTCATTCATTCTAACTTCAGTTAATCAACGACAAACGAAATCAAAATAACAACTTTGCAGTGAAAATTTTCAAAGAAAGAAAAATAATAATAAATTTTTATATTTTCTTTTTACATTAAATTTAATTTTCTTTACAACAGTAAAAAAAAGTTTTCAATTTAAAATTACAGAAATATTTTATTTCTTTAAAACGAATTTCGAGTCATTCTGAATGATCTTCACACAAATAATATTATGAAAAGATACAACATATATTTTTTCCGACAATAAAACGTATACAGCGAATTCGAATGTCCCCTTAATATTTTAATTTAATATTAAAAATCATGGTTTCATGTTCAATGCAGTTTTTATATTATAGTCAGAATAAATGTATTTTTCTCAAGTATTAAACCCAAAAATGGTTTCGAGTAACTTAGCTTTTAAATAACCTTCAACTAAGACATCCTAAGACTAGGTAGACCCCATTAACGGAATCATCTTCCGATAAAACTTCCTTGGAAATCGTTATCTATTGGATTGGGTTCAATTTTGTTCCTTAATCAATTTTGAGCTTACATTAACACTAATGATGTTGTCTTTCGATGAACATGTATCCCAATTATGCGTCAAGAAAGTAATGTTTGACAATCATATCGATGTACAATATAAATCATCTATAAACTTTTTGTTCTTTTTGCGCTACTCTTTTAAGATCTTATATCTCTAAGGATAACGTTTAAGATTATGTTTTAATGGAAATGGAGAAGGATCAGTTGTTTATTTCAAAGATATTGTTTAACGGTGAAACTGCATTTCACCTAAATGGAAATGTCAATCTGCCAAATCCATGTATACTGAGAATACATGGGAAACAATTCAGAATTACTGTCATGTACCCAAATAATTTCAATCAACTGAAACTGGACAGACCTATCTGAAAATGCTTCAAAATTAGCTCTTCCCCTAACTCTGAAAGTAATTTATATTTACGTCAATTTATATTTCAGCAGTACGGATCAATACATCATTGATACTTATCTGAACGAGCCCTTTTGATATTGAGCTTTTATAGCAACTGATTGCCCGATATGCAGCTCGTATCAGAGCTCTTTATTACTCATCTCAAAGAATCCTAGACCTCTACCCTATGAATTTTGTCCATAGTATTCCGATCATCTCTATCAGCTAGCATTGAGAAAACAAAAGAAAAAATAACTAAGATTATCCTAACCTTGAGCCAGTGAGACTACAGAGAGATTGGAAAGAGTTCAAACATCGGCCTGATGTCATTCAAATGTCTGGCCTAACAACGCTATCTTAGTACCTATTTTAGGGACTCATTGGGTAAGGATAATATTTAGAAAAGTGAATAAAATTTCGATCCTAATAAGATGGAAGTTGCCAAATAATTGCTTCTCTTAATCCGTTTTGATATTTTAATAAATAAATATAAACATAATTCCCAAAATCTTTCAAATTACAAAATTTTAACGAAGCATTAATAATTCTTAAACAATTTTTCCAAATATTTTTTTTCTAACTGAATCAATTATTATTATTGAAAAATAAAACTATACAGACAAATTAAATTCTTCAATTTTCATCAATTTTTATTATTTATCGATTTTTTTTCCAAAAAATATTTTTATTTTTGCATAAAAAATATTATTAAAATTGATAATATATTTTTAGAAATTTTACACGTTTTCTTTTAAATAAAATTATTTTTGAAAGAAAAAATATTTTCATAGAAATTTACTTTTTACATTAAAAAATATAAATATATAAATAACACCATAAAACTCTGTTTGTTAGAGATGGTAGCAATCCAAAACCAATAAAAAACAAAAAACAAAGGACAAAACTTTTTATTATCTTTAAATATTTTATAATTTTATGAAATAGAAATGTAAATCGTCCATTTATCCTTAGGCATTGTTTACTGAGTCAATTTAATTTTTATAATTTTATTTTAAAATATACTTATATTTATTTGTTGTACACGAAAAATGGCTATTGATTTATTTAAATCAAAATATTTATATGTTTTACAATTAACTATTTCCAAACAAATTTACGAGGAACAATATTTTCTTATTTTGCACAAAAACAGATATCAGAATATATTATAAATATCCATATATAATTTTATAGTTTTAATTATAAATATTTATACATTAATTATAAAATTTTTAATGTTTGTTTTATTTTAAAAAAAAATCAACTGTGATAAAAATTTAGTTATTTAACAAATAATTTTAAATTTCCAATTTTTTAAAATATATACAATATTTAAAATATTATCTATTTTTAAAATTACATTTTTATCAAATAAAATTTCATTAATTTTTTTTGAGAATTACTTTTTAAAATTAATTAGAGATATTTTTAATAATAATTCTTTTCAAAAACTTTTGATTTTAGATATTTGCTTATTTTTAATATTCGTAAATTTTAAGAGTGCTCCAAATCCTGACAATTTTAATTTTATGAAGAAGCAGTAATAAATCTGCGTTGAAATGTAAACATTTATGTTAACTTACCATTTTTATATCACGCGTATTCCTTTTTATGGTATCCAGACACTTCAACACGTGACATTTCATTATATGACATTTCATCATATGACATTTCATCATAAAGACGTATTCCTGCATATACACACTGCATATTGACACCGTCACACCTTTCCTCTTTTTCGTGTATACTGTTTTAAATCCGAAACAAATAACTGTCAAATCAATTAACAAATCATTTTCAAATTATTTTATGGATTTTTAAATAAAAATAAAATTATTAGAAAATAATTTCAATTCTACTGCATTAAATATTTCTTAAAATAACACAATATTATACACTCTATTATATTTCACCTCAGAACATATTGGAAACGACTTTGAGAAAATCAAGTCGATTTACTGTTTGATAATTGTTAATTTCTAACCTGGCCTTCAGTTGACAATACGTTTTCTTTGACGGTATTTCTTGTCCGGATCGAAATCGGAAGTATAAGACATTTTGAAATTCAATTTCTTTAATAAGTTCGTCGAGAAATTTTTAGATTGTTGGATGTTTTTTAAATTGAAATAAAGATTGCAAGCTAAAATGCCAACCTTCCACCGCGTTTGTTATTCTAGCTAAACCATCAAATATTGCTTCATGATGATTCCATAATTTGTTCGAAATAAACTTTTCCTACCTCTTCTATTTATCATCTAACGTCCTCTTATGTATATATATATATATATATATATATATTCAAAGTAGCTTAAAATATCTTCGAAAGAACTTCTCGTAGATTCAAACTGTTCTAAAACCTCTAAACATTCCTCTAACACCTCGAATATTGGAATGAGAGAAAGTGCACACAACATTTTTGCGCAAATGGTAAATTTTTTATTTGTTTCGTAAACATTTTTTAAACCCACTTCACTAATATTTCTTATAACTGACTGTGATAAGGGAAAAAAGCAACCCGATACACTTACAATTGGAAAGGAAATTTCGAATAACTTCATTACTGCTGTTTCAAAATCAATAAGTATTCCGGTAGGAGAAGCACGTGAAATTGAAAGTTTGAGACCCTGTAACTTTTACAAATAGCATTTTTGACTTTTTCCAGGTAAAAAATAAAATAATTTTATGAATTTTTTTATGATGAAATATCGCTATGAGGAATTGGACCTGATGAAATGTCATATGTGTAGATGTCATGGAAGCCATTTTATATCCCCATTGATAAAAATTTTGTTAATTGAATTATAAGATTTTTCGCTAATAAATAAATTAAGACATTGAATTTCATTATCACGTATTTTAATATTTTAATATTACTTATTATTTCTGACAGTTATATTTAGTTGATAAATAAAATTTTCCTGAATAGCTATGTCAGAAAAGAACGAAAGACTTTCCCTCAAGAAATCAATAATGTAGTCATTTCAATGATTGCATATGGCAAGGATAAAATAAAAAAAAATGGCAGGATCTCTGAACCTTGATTGCAAAACCTTGAGCAAAATAATCAAGGAGCATGAAAAAGGTGTTTGCTTTATGAGTGCTAGCGAGAAATGATCTAAACAAACTATCAGAAAAATGAAGATTTTATTACAGTTGATTTTGGATGAAATTGACCAGGAAAGCAAGATGAGAATTTCCCAGCCAACCATTTCAAGAAGCACCAGGAAAATGAAATTCACCAGGAAAAGGCTTTCTTTGAGTAATACACCAGAAAGAATGAACGAGAGAAGAGTGTTTAAAAACGAAATCTCTCCTGTTCAAAATAAAAATCAAATGTTTCTAGATGAAACTGGTTTCAATCAACATACCAAAAGAAGTTACAGTTATTCATTCGAAAATACGACAGCCTTTTTACAAGATATAATTAAAAAAATATTCAAATATTACTATTATTTAACTATAAATTTTTTTTCACAGAACAATCATTAATTATTAAACAGTTCCAAATAAGATCAAAATTAATTTTAAAATATTTAAATCTTAGTTGTTTGTTTGTTGTAAAAATGATAAAGTAATATTATACACTTTTGGATCGACATTTTAAGTATTAATTTACTTATATGAACAAAAAGTTTTAATTATTATTATTACTTTAATTATTATATAATATTTTATAATATTATTTTAATTAATATATTATTAAGGTAAACAATGTTTATTATAAAATTATAAAATTTCCTTAATTAATAAATTATAATTTCAAATTATTTCTTTCTTTCTTAATACATAATTTAATGATACATGCACATTATATAATATTATAAAATAACCATTCAAAAGAAGCAAATAAAATATTTAAATAATTTTCTCATATTTTGATCTTTAAACATATTTGCGCACTTTTTTATAAAGCTTTTTAAAATTATTTTTCTTTTTAAAATATCGAAAATATTGTAATAGTTTTATTAATTTTTTTTCAGTTAGAAAGAATCGAATTTAAATATATTTCATCGAAAGTTTCCTATTTAAATTAATTATCAAACACGGCTTCGGGCACTTTAATTTATTATCTTATCAGATATTCATACGAAGTTTATTTTTATAATTTATGTATATTTGCTTAATTTTTTCAACAGTCGTTGCCATATGATAGTCGAAAAATTAGTCTACATCCAGTATTAAAAATTTAACACATGATAAAACCAATTTTTGTGTGAAATTAAATATTTAATAAATAATTTCCTGTCAAGAAAATAGTGTTTTTGAACAATTTCGGTGTAAAGTAATTTGTAATGATTATACATTGTAAGTAACTAACTTAATGTAAATCTAAATGTCATCAATATAGGTCTTGTTTTGATAAATAATAACAATAATTTTAAAAATCAATTATAATAATTATCACAAAAATATAAATAATATATATACGAGGGGTGCAAAGGTAGCTATACAGTTAAAAAAAGAGAAAACACATAAATGTACTATATTAATTATACAAACAAACTAATGTCACATAAATATTAGGGTTTAGGTGAGCTAACAATTGTTAAGCAAAAGATTTGTTCTTTAATCCCTTACCGGTTTATCCCTTGTATACACAGGGTATCATATTTCAGCGATAATGTATCTAATATGGTTGTCTAATATAAATAATTATAATGTTTGTGTTTCTGTACAATGAAAAAACTGATTTCCAAAAAAATGTCAATTTTTGACCGATTATTAAAAGAAAGAGCAGTAATGGGTTAATTATTTGCTTAGAGAATCGTAAATTTGTTTTTCTTCATAATTTGATGAAACAAATTTTCGTTTGAAAATTCGATGATTCAAATTCTTCGTCAAACAAATTCATCAATTTTGGAAAAAAATTCAAATCGAAAATCAGTGACATTATATTTGGCCAAAGCAGCTCTGATTGGTTGGCCAATCAGAACGAGCGATTTCAATCAACATGACTCTTTGCACACACAAATCAAATAAATCGAATCTTAATGCGTGATTCAAGAATGTTAATAATCATGTAATAATGAATATTAATCATTTTTTTAATTTTAATTATTAATATTTTTTTAAAATTATTTAAATTAATGTTATTATATTACTTAGATGCATTTATTTATATATACAAAAGCAAAGAAATTCAGCAATTAAACAGATCAGCGATATTGTCAAACAATTATTTAAGTATAAAGTTTTTAAAACAATTATTTTTTTGGTAAGAAAGAAGGATCATTTGTATATGAATAAACATATTTGAATATAAGAAGGATTTACTTAAAAAATTCCGAAACAACATATAATAAAAATGAAAACAAATTAGGAAATATTGTAGAATACTTATTTGTGCAGATATATTTAACGAAAAAGTCGAATAAATTTCGGAGGCTAGGAGAATATGCTCATAATTCTTTTGTTTATAACCAATATACCAATTGATGTTTTCCGACCATACTAACACTTACAACCTCAACCTATTCTCAAATTGAAACTAAAAGTCATGGCGATTGAAATCTTAAAAACTCAAAGTTGTCTTTGGTTTTCCTTATGATATTTGTACCTTTCGTTATTCTTTTTAATGGACATTTTTCTTCTGTAATTAGTTATAATATATTTTTAAAAAGTTTTATATTTATTTGTAACTATATATTAATCTATAAATATATTTAAAATAATTTCTTGAATTTTGGTTCATATTTCTAGTAGCATTTTCCTGTGTTTTTAGCAGATTGTCTGGTGAACATGTTCAGCATGACATGTAATTAATAAATTTGTAAAATAAACCTATCAAACTATTAAATTATTTATAAATAAAAATTCCGGATACTTTAAATTTTTCAACAATAATTAAAAATCTATTTTTAATTCAATAAAGTTTAACTAAAAAATTTATATTTATCAAATTAATTATATTCTTACAAACTCCTTAATTTTACTGATGAAAAATTTTGTGATTGAAGAATTTTACGCAACTCATAATTGTTTTAACACAAATTTATGATTGTATAGTTTTACAATAGGAGCTATCAATTACGTTCTTAAAGCAATTAGATGCGTAAAATTAGAATTAATTAAAGAAAAACACCCAAGAAACAACTGAAATTAATTTTATGAAAGATTATGTCTAAAAAAATACTTCAAATCTGTTTTGTAATTTATACCCTTTCAAATAAATTCAACAGTATCGTATTTAGTTTCCCTTCATTTGCTTGCTTAAAATAATTATATAATTTAATACACTTTCCCACTTCCTTTAATTCAGAGTGAAAATAGTTTAGTTCATGCCTTTTTATATATTTTTCATTTAAAAAAAATATTATATAAAATAATATAATATTATATTATGTTATATTATATTATACTTAAGCTGCCCCAAAAGTCCTCAGGTGGCCTTTAAAAACATACTAATATTTTTCCAAATTTAACCAAATATGGACTGAATATTATTCAGACTGTCATAAATACTGTGTTAAAATTTCAAAGTATAAAATTTGAAACTTACCAAAAAAATAATATTATTAACCAACAAAAAAAATTAGATGCAGCGTCTAAGTCAGTGGTTTCCAACCTTTTTGTACCGGCGCCCCCTTTTAAAAAACAAATTGTTGATTCATTTTTTGTGACACCTATTCGATTTTTTTGGTTTTCATTTGAAAATGATATTTTGGAAACAGCTGCATGCCCCCCCATGCAACAGTCTCGCGCACCTGGGGGGCGCGCCCCACAGGTTGGAAACCACTGG
The DNA here is from genome assembly GCA_001938485.1 of Girardia tigrina. NCBI lineage: Eukaryota > Metazoa > Platyhelminthes > Tricladida > Dugesiidae > Girardia > Girardia tigrina. The sequence continues at coordinate 13,435 of MQRK01241525.1, read as the reverse complement.
TCTAAGTGATAAAGTTTCAAGTAAAAATGTCAAAGTGATACAGTTTCCCAGTGATAGTGACTAAGTGATCAAATGTCAAATTTATTTTCAATTATACAGGATGACATAATGGATCACAAGTATTGTTTCAATGTCGTCATACAACATTGTAAAAATTTATGTTAGAATTTGAAAAGTATATAAAAATTCAAAAATCTGTTTTTTCAGTGAATTTCAGGTACAGAAATTCCAACATCAAGAATATAGAGAATCTTGAAAGAAAAAGTAAAGAAGGCTATATTTGAACGCTATAATTCTTGTGGAATTCTAATCTATTTATTTCGCATTGTTCATGTGTCAAACATTTGATTATAAATTATATATTTGATAAATATTATTCTTCTTTAATTTTATTTTAAAATCATTTTATTTCTGTAGTCTAAAATACTTAAATGTTTATAAAAACTTGTATTTTTCAATTTTTTTAATTATAAAAAATTTATTTTTATAAGAAATTATAAGTGATAAAGTGTCAAATGATAAAGTCTTCAAAAATAAGTGATCAAATGTCCAAGTGATAAAATGTCTAAATGTAAAATGTCAAAGTGATAAAGAGTTAAGTGACGTTGGAAATAAATGTCATAAGAGTTGTTTTAGGTTTGGACGTGGGGATGTGTCTAAAATTTGTAGATAATTGTTAGCCGTTACATTGTCATTAAAAACTTGAGGCTTAATAACACAGTTGTTAAAAATAAACGTCTAAACGTCTAACCTTCGAAAAATCACGCATCAATTTCTTGAATTCTGTGGGATTTTCTTTTTGCAAATATATGATAATCTTTGGTGATTTACAACACCAGATACATGACACGTTGACTTATTTGACAATCGTCTGTTGGAAAGGAATTTTAGATCCGCAATATGCATTTGTAGTAATATTTCACAACTCTAATATCCCAGCGTCAAGCGCCATCAGTAATTTGTATGCTTTCCATTTGAAATTTATTTTCAAGATTTTATGAATGCACGAATTGGTAAATTCAATGACAGTTTCAGCTTGCCTTAACGATAAATGCCTATTCTCAGTATATTCATGTTTAACGATAGCGCAGTTTTCGGCTCTAACAGAATTGCGAAGACCACCACTTTTGTCTGTATCTTCAATGCTTCCACTTTCAAAAATGTTTTGATGCATTCTATGAAGTGAATGCCGTGTAGGTGGTTTACGATGAAACATTTCAACAAATATTTTTTCACTTTGCTAACGCTTTCGAGCACTTCATACAAACAAAAAAATCTTTCTTCTTTCAAAAAAATCCTAAAGTGCAGCCATTTTTAAAAATGTAAATTAGGCTGTGAATGATAATCAAAGTTATATAATGTGTGTTAATTATTCGTGGTTCTTTAGCTTGGAAAGGGGATACATGCTTTTTGGACACCCGGTTTTATACAAATATAGGTTGTTCAAAGATACAGTTAAAATGTTCAAAGTCGAGATAATCTATTCAAGTCCATATCATCATAATACAAATGGGATAGTGGAAAGACAATTTCGAACAATCAGAGATGCTATAAATATTAGAATGAAGGACGGAAACCACAGAAATTGAACAGAAGTTTTGTCGGAAATATAATTTATGCTGAATAGTACAGTTCAAGCTACGACAGGTGTTTCACCGGCTGAAATAATATTTGGAGACGATTAAGACATTGGTGGAAGAACAATAAAGAAACTAACGGAAACCAAGTTAATGTCGAATAAAATGTGGAGACAAGAAGAGTTTTTGAAGTTGGAGACAGAGTGTTGATAAAAAAAGAAAATATATCAAAAGAAGATGACCGTTACATGGGTCCGGCAAAGGTGTTGAAACGAAATCACGAAAGGAGTTACGAGTTACAGCTCGAAGATGGTAGAACTTTGACTAGAAATGTTGTATGGCTAAAGCCATTTAAACCGAGGGGGATGATTGATTCTTACTAATTAAAAATAATTTAATTTAATTTTAAAGTAAAAAGATTTAAAATAATTTTTGAATGTATTATTTATTTTTTAATGTAATTTAAAATTTTAATATATTAATTTAATATGTTCTTTTATAAAAATGTTTAGATTTAATTTCAACCAATTAAATTCTTTATAATTAATAATTTTTATTAACAGATTTTCATTTATTGAAAATAATTAGTTTAAACTCAGAAAAATATTGATCAAGAGAGATGTCAAATAGTGAATGCGCTTGTGATATTAATAAATGTTGTAAACCTCATGTTGATGTTGTTAAGTTTAATTCATACAGTACATGTAAATGACATATTCAACAGAAGGATTTCTTTTTATTCTACCAGTTTTATCATTCAATTCTGAAATTTTCATTTGATTAAATCAAATTAACGTTTTCAATAATGCTGTTTTAATCGAAAAAAAAATTCAAAAATTAATTAAAAAAACCGAAAAGAAAACATAATAAATTTGAAATTAAGAAACTTTTGAGTTGTTTAAATAAATGAAAATTCTTTCGCAAAAATTTTTTACTTACGAGAAGATTAAATTCGTTATATTTAGTCAAGACTGTAACCAGACAAATTAATACCCGGGGCAAAATTACAATTCAGAAATAAATTTTCAATTAAATTTTTTCCCAACATTGCAGTCCAAGATATAATTTATTCAAATTTTCATATTTAATTTTATCGTTTTACCATTAGAGAATAATTAGTTTTTCTTTTGTGCCATAAAATGTACTTTATAGTTATTTTAATTCTTGATTCTTTCCTTTCGCCGTACAAAACCTTTAAATGTTTTGAAAGAGAAAGAAATGTCTTTCATAACTAAATAAAAGTAATTCCTTTACAAATTTACTTTCCAACAAACAAAAGGCTATTATCTTAGAAAATAATATGATAAATATACCGTATATGCTCGCATATAAGTTGAATTTAGAACTATAAAATACAATACTGAAATCAGGGGGTCGGCTTATATGCGCATAAAACAAAATGAACACAAGGTAGTGACAATGAGTTTAAAGGTTTTGGTGTCGCGCTGCGCATCCAATCAATAATTTTAGTCCTCAAGAGGACTTTTTCTCGTTCTCTTTCGTCACTGTCCAACATATTTGAAATAACCCCGGACAAATTGAAAAGACTCGACAAGTCACTTTCTTCGCGGACAATCGTCGACAAGGCGCGCACAATTCTCGCGATATATCGCACGATTTTACTGTCAGTAATTTGTTGAATCTCCGTATTTAAAGGACGGTTTGGTATGGAGAGAATGATTTCATCGAAATCATCGAATTTATAGAAATCCAAATGTTTCTCATTCTCCACTAATTGATATTTTTTCACATAGATCCAATTGCATTTCATT
>MQRK01241523.1:0-13146 GCA_001938485.1 Girardia tigrina | reverse complement strand
ATAATAATATTGATTTTATATTCCCTCATTATCCGAATTATTTCACAATCCGAAAGGAATTCGATTTTTAATTTTTCGGATTAATGAGGGTTGACTGTATATATATATATATATATTATATATATATATACTGTATTATATGTTCAAAATATCGCTCAATAACACTGAATTTCCATTTTCAATCACAATAATTCGGCTGAACAAACTCTGGATTCAATAAAATCGCGTATGATAATTATACAATTCCGCAAACTCCCAAACTAATCAAATACAAATTTACTGCGTTTAAAAAACGCAAAATTTTGTTATTAATATTTTAATTTTTAATAATAGTTTTTTTTTAATATATTTTCTTTTTTTTCAAATGCATATACTCGAATACTTTTTTTCCAATATCAAATTTCCCAGATCGTACGAGCCGATACAATATTATTGTATTTTTAGTAAACACGATTCAGTTTACTTTTTATCCATAATCGATTTTCAAATACATAAAATTTGAATGTCGGAAATAATTTTTAATAATAATTCCGAGAATATTCCAAGAATATCTAACAAATATAACAATTTATAATTTATAATTTAAATCCCAAAACAGTATGGATATATAGGAATATATGTCTATATGAATTGATGATCAAAAAGAATTCATTTTTGATCATTTCATTTTAACAATCAATACAAATTATATGTTAATAATATCTAACATTTCCCATACAAAATAACACGAAAATAGAATTATAACATAATTAATATCTCAAGCACGAAAAGAGATTACAATCTAAACAAAGTAAGATCTAATTCTGTCATTAATTAATTCTTTTCATTTTTCTTTAGACAAAAGTAACGAACAAAAAGGAAACTTGTAAATTATATCTACATTGATTAAACCTTTTACGAAGAGTTATGTGATCAATGTATGTAGTCTTAGTAATATTATTTTAATGCTATTTTTTTACAAAATGGCTACAAGAGATGTGACAATAAACTAATAGTATCGTTTAGCTTTTAAAATAAAACAGGAAATTAAAAAATGAATAATGCTGATGAAAAATTTATAATATGATTATTTATTATTCAAATTAAAAAAAACATCTATTTAGAGTACTAAAATATCTATTTACATTCTCATGAATTACTTTGTTAATAATTATTTTATTTTTTATTTCTTCTCTCCGTCTACTTTAATTTTAAACCCCCTTTATATTACTCATTAATATGAATTTGTTATTTTTAAGACAATTTAAATAAGATTTCGATTCTATTTTTCTGTAACTCATATTTAAAATTCTTTAATTTTACCTAAATTTTCTAATTTACATTTATTGTTTCTATAAGTTTTCCAATAACTTTTAATCTCTTATAATTTTACTTTTTTTGAAATATTATATTACAATTTTTAAGACAATCTTCTTTATATAAATAATACTAATACTTTTTAATATAATATTTTAAGAATGCTTCACTTACTTTTTCAAAATATTTTTTGTAAATAAAATTAAAAGAATAGCTTAATCCAAATATTTAAAAATTTAATAATTTTTCGGTACAGTCTCCAGGTTGCCATAGAGACTAACTGGTTGTAGCTGAGTATTTGTGCTGCTGCTGGTTCAATTTTAAATTTATTGTTAACATTGTGGTCTTAATTCAGCTTTTATTCACATTAAAGGGTTTTCTTCAAATAATTCTTTAAACAAAATTAAGAGTCAAATTAATATTTTGTTTTCAAAATTATATTGTTCGTTAAATAATCGTCATTCAAATCAAATTCACTTCGTTCAAAAGTTTTTTACAATAACATAATCAAAAAAAAATATTTTCCCCATGTAAAATAAATCCTTTCAACAAAATTCTCAGTTTCGAAAAAAATCTATTTTGTTAAATTAATTCGATTAAAAAGTTCGACAAAATTAAACTCAAAAATATTAAAAAAAATTCAACTTTCGTCAAAAAATAAAAAGGTTCGTTTAAATTCGAACTTGACAAAATATTTCTGTTAAATTACACTCGGAAAGTGAATTTTCAAATACAAAATATCTTTGGGCAAAAGAGAAGGGAAAATTTGTAATCTTATAAAAATAATGAATAAAATTACAAATTGAGAAAAAATAATGCCTTAAAATGTTTTCTTAAATTCTTTGTGTAATATTTTATTTTTTAATTATTTAAAATCTTAAATAATCTCAGTGAAAAAACAAATGAATTATATTTTCATATCATTAATATTGAAAATTTTAATAATTAATTAATATTAATATTAACATTAATATTGAAAAATTCAGTATAATACGTTTCGATTAAACTTAAATTTTGTCATTAAAAATAACTTTTTAACATTAATCTTCATTAAAAATTAAATTTTAATGTGAATTATACTTTATTTCATTTGATTTTATTTGATTAATTTCATAATATTCAAATATGGAAATAAACCCAAGAGAATTGTCCAAACCATTTTTCAAATGTTGAATCCATAAATTAATTACATTAGTAAATGTAATTGATATTTATAATAAAATTTGTCATTAAAACAATTATTTTTTTTCGGTTAAATTGATTTATTTCTTTAATATCTAAGTCTAATAAAAGAAAAGTATTTCTATAATCTTTTTTGTCTAAAAAACTGATAAGAAATTTTTGCTAAATATTCATAAAATGTAATTTAATTAAAAAATTATAGTTAATTTTTTTTGATTTCGAAACTAAGTGTAGTAACAGTTGTATAAAAATAAAATCCAAGTTTAAATATTTTTCATTATTTATAATTGTAAGATAATTTTCATTCAAAATCATTTTCCTATTAAATTATATCGATTTTAGTAAATCCAATCTTTTTTCGTTTTATATAATTATTTAATTTTTGGTGGTTATATAATTATTTAATTTTTTGGTTTTTTAATTATTATAAACTTTTTTAAAAGTTTTATAAAGTTGTTGTATTTTTATGTATTTATTTAATTTTTTAAAATTTTAAATTAAACAAAATATATTAATTATTAGGGTGAACCAAAAGTCTTTTCGTATTTTCTGCATCTTTTTGTTCAATTGTTTCTTATTACCAAATAAAGATATTTTATATACATGTGTTATATGTTTTTAAAACTCTTGAACTGCTCTATCATAATATACATTAAAACTTCTAATTAGTTGTTAATATAATTTTTATAGTCTTAGAAAAATCATGGAAAATTTTGAAATTCGTGTTCTTTGACGCCCTTATTGGAAACAGGGCTTAAACGCAACTGCAGCAACAAATAAGATATGCGGAGTGCAGGCAATAATGTGGTCTCAAATCGTACTGCACAAAATTTGGTTCAAAGGGTTCAATGAAGGTGACATTGACCTCAGAGACAATGCACGTTCATTCCGACCTATCACCGTAGATTCCGGAGCAATTCGTGAAGCCGCCGAGACAAATCCGTCAATAAGTACTCGCAGATTGTCGGCCGAACTCGATATTCCTCAAACATTCATTGTATGACACCTTTACGCTCTTGGTAAGATTAATAGACGATGTCGAGAAGTGCCTCATGAATTGACACAAATCCAAGCCAAAAAGCGTTTCGAAACATGTCAAAAATTGCTTGAAAATCCGCACAATGACCGTTTCATCTGTCGAATTGTAACTTGCGATGAAAATTGGGTATACTTCAGTAATCCAGACCAACAAAATCAATGGTTGGACGCCGGACAAATGGCGAAACCGGTAGCGAAACGAAATCGTTTCTCAAGGAAGGTACTTCTGTGTGTTTGGTGGAATTTCGAAGGCGTGATTCACTTCGAGCTGGTTCCAAATGGTCGTACCATCGACAATGACCTTTACTGCGCCCAACTTGATCGAATGTATGCGGCACTTGGCGAGAAATACCCCGCTTTGATCAATCGACAGCGAGTTCTTCTACAACAGGACATTGCAAAACCGCACACCGCCAAACAAACAAAAGAAGAAATCAAAAATCTTGACGCCTTTGAACTTCTTTCACACCTAGCGCATAGTCCAGATCTTGCGCCATCCGACTATCACCTTTTCCGCTCTATGACACACTTTCTTCGTTGTCGCAGCTTCAATAATCTGTTCGAGGTCGAAAACGGGTGTCACCAGTTCTTCGCTTCTAAGAACAAGGAATGGTACCGCAGCGGGATCGCACAACTTGCCCATAGATGGGTTCAAGCTATAGATTCAAATGGCCTTTACTTTGAAACTTAAAAAATTTATTGTAAAATATGTTTAAATTTTTAATCAAAAATACAAAAAGACTTTTGGTTCACCTTAATATTTGGAGAATTGAAAATACTAATTAACTCTTCATACTGCATGCTACATCTGATATAGTTTTAATGTCGTTTCCGTTCACCTCAACCTGTTAGTGATTTTTCGGGATTGTTTTTTGACGGCAACCAGCTTTCTGGGTGCAATGGGTTCATTTCCATGGTCGCGAAATAGACAAATGCCGTGAGAGTACAAATAAAAAGTAGAGTAGATAAAAATTTATAATTAGCGTTAATAAATTTATTACTCTCTAAATTAGTAGAGTTAAATTAGAGTAGAGTTAAATTTAGTACTTCAAAGACCAAAATATGGTACAATTTTTTAAATATGACAGTAGTGGCCTACATAGTCGCATATATATTAATATACACAACAAATATTACACACACACACACACACATATATATATATATATATATATATATATTATTGAGTCTTGTGAACGCAAGTTTAGTATTTCGAAAATATAATTTGATTAAAGCTTTTTTTATATAATTATTGGACATGTTTCGATGTTTACATACATCATCATCAGCAATTTTTGGATGTTTAGTATATGAATATTGAATTGTTTGAAAAATACAATTTTAATAGATACATTTGTGGATAGATAATAGATATAGATAATAGATAATAGATACTCTGTGGTGTTGTGTAAAGACCTGTATCTGTTGCCTTTCTGAATAATTCAGTTTTATAGCCTCCAAAGTTCAAAGTTTCTTCTCAAACAAATCGGCAGGATTGACAGATTGATAGCTCTTTCTTGATTCGGTGGGTGGTGGTGCATGGCCGTTCTTAGTTGGTGGAGCGATTTGTCTGGTTAATTCCGATAACGAACGAGACTCTGGCCTACTAAATAGTGTGATTGTGTTTAATCGCAATTACATGACTTCTTAGAGGNATTAATAGCGTTTAGCTAAATGAAATGGAGCAATAACAGGTCTGTGATGCCCTTAGATGTCCGGGGCCGCACGCGCTCTACAATGGCAGTAACAGCGAGTTTTATTCCTAGCTAGAAATAGCCGGGTAACCTGCTGAAACACTGTCGTGTTAGGAATAGTGGATTGAAATTATTCCACTTGAACGAGGAATTCCTAGTAAGTACAAGTCACTAACTTGTGCTGATTACGTCCCTGCCCTTTGTACACACCGGCCGTCGCTACTACCGATTGAATGGTTTAGTGAGATTGTTGGATTCTAGTCTAAGAAATGGCAACATTTCTATGACCAGGAAAAGACACTCAAACTTGATCATTTAGATGAAGTAAAAGTCGTAACAAGTTTTCCGTAGGTGAACCTGCGGAAGGATCATTATTAGTTCTGATAAAAAAAATCGATTATGGATAAAAAGTAAACTAAATCGTGTTTACTAAAAATACAATGATATTGTATCGACTCGTACCATCTGTTCAATTGCCAATACATTAATCTGTTGTTTTCTTGAAAAATTTATTTAAGTAATGGAAAATTTAAAATTCAAGGATCACTTTAAAAGGGAACAAAATCGAAACATTTACAACACATTATAATTTTCTACTATAGAAAAGAGAAAATGCATCTGCAACCCGGAAAAAGATTGCAAATATTTATGGAGAGAATGTATTAACTAAATATGTTGTAAGGAAATGATTTCTTTTGGAAATTTTGATCTCAAAGATGTTAATCGCCCTAGACGACTTTCCACTGTTGATGTTTGTTAAATTAAAGAACCGAGAGAATCAAATCCAAGAAATAGCAGGCCATAGTTGTTTCGAAAAGCATGGTGCACTAAAATTTAACTAGGTTATAATGGAAAATCAGAAATGAAAAAAAATGAAAAAAATTCCCGATACGATATTTGGCTTCCTCATAAACTGTCAGAAAAACATTGTAAGGATCATTTTTCGATATGCCATATGCTCATGAAAATTATCGAAAAAGCAACGTTTCTAGGATAAGCTATAACATGAGATGAAAAGTAGTTTTTCTACGACTATTTGGTTAGAAAAAATCTTGGAGTCACTCATCTCAACTTCAAAAAGCAATTCCAAAGGCTCCATACTCCAAAAAAGTCATGCTCTGTGTTTGGTGGGATTTTAAAGGTGTCACACATTACAAACTTCTTCCAAAAAATAAAACAGTCTATTCTGATGAGTACTGTCGTCAGCTAGGACATTTGAACCAAAAAATACAGGAAAAGTGTCCGGAACTAGCAAACAGAAAATGTTTCTGATTAATCATGACAATGTAAAAACCACATGTTTCTATAATAACTCATAGAAAATTTTACGAGCTTGGTAGTGGGATGTTATCCCACCCACCCTATTCACATGATCAAATTTTATTTATTTCGATCCATGCAGAATTTTTTGAATGGAAAATCTTGTCAACTGTGAGGTTTTCAAAAACCATGTGGATGCGTCTTCTATGTTCAAACCGATAGTCCTATATCGACTGAATTTTGATGCTACCTGAAAGATGGGTTAAGTTGATCGAACCAAACGGAAAATACTTTACTGAATTTTGTTCTTTTTGCAAAAAATGATTTTAATTTTCATGAAATAACGCAAAAATCTTTTCGGACAACCAAATAAATGTCATATTTCAATTTTTAATGACCCTATAAAATGGAAACAGATTGAAATTATTGGGGACAAATTTGATATAATCATCGTATGAGACTTCAATATTCAATGGTTACCAAAAAAATTATTTCATCATAATTTAGTTTCGCTGCAGTTGAAATATATGGGGAGTCAAAAAGGCAATTACAAATTGACAACGACAGTTCAAAATTTCGACGTAGTGTACGTTTATTTATGGAAAATAACAGCTTGATTAATATCTCATACATATGTCGCGTACTCAATAATTAAGCAATTTTCTTTCTCTGTAACGGACAGAAATTGAGTGTCCCCTTGAATCCGTTTTGTAGAGGTTTGAGTGAGAATTCATTAATTATTCTGAAGAATAATAATTAAAATTGAAGTACTACATCTGTGTGGTGATTAGAAACATTGATTTTCCATGTTTCAAAAATTTATTAATAAAAAATTATTTTAATATTTTTTTTACCGTCATTTTTTTTTGATATTAGAATTAATGGGAAAAATTTCTTTAACGAAAAAAAGTATTTTTGTTCTTTAGCAATTTAATTGAAAAAATAAATATCATAAATATTCTTTGCGACAGGTTATATGGATCATTAATTCAAATATTGTTTCTTATGACTAAAATAAAATTTATTTATCATTTTGCTTCATCAATTTTTAATTATTTTCCAGTCACACTATAAATATTAACACGAAATAAAATAAATTTCAAGATAAAAGAAAGTAGTATTTTTCATAAAAATTAATATATTCATATACGTATTTTGATTACTAATTCAAGCTTGAATTGAAAAAAAATATTAAAAAATCATTTTATTTTTAAGTAAATATTGACAATGAAAAAAATTGAATTGGTTTACAATTTAAATAAATTAAATATTTTTTAAAAAAATTAGTTTTTTTCCATTCAGCGATTTTATTTACAAATATAAATTTAATTGGTTTATTATAAATTTTGTTTACATTTTTTTTTGAAAATTTGGTTTGATATTTTATAAACAAATAATAAAAGAAAATGTTCTTTTTTTCAAATAAAATTAATCTTTTTTATTTTGTAACTGAAATAATATATCATATATCTTTCTTTTTAAATTAAATTTACGCATTGCTTTCTTAGAAAAAATAAAATTTGTCTTAAAAGTTATTGTTAGATAATTAATACACCATTTAACATTTCAATTAAAAGAATAAACTTTTAAATTAAAAAAAATCAATTTCCCAATTACTATATCAACTTTTAAATTGATAGCATGAACATTTTAAATAAAAGATACAAGACAACGTCATTGCAGGATAAAGAAAGGCTAATTAGGGCCTTTGAATCAAATCAAGATTGGATATATCTAAGCTCACAAATGCGGATCAATTTTAACTTGGTATTGTATCAAGATATAAAAAAAATAATGAAATCCAAGGCAAAAGAGGAGGCCATAAGAAATTTATTATCACACCAGAAATAGGTGATTGTCTTGTAGATTATATTGAGAAAAACAATTTGGCAACATTGAAAGATATGGAGCTTTTTTTATTCAACAACAACGGAATTCGTGTATGTGGTATGACCATTTCCAGATTTTTAGACGGGAAATGTCTGACCCTAAAATTAGTCCGAGATATTCCAAGCGAAAGAAATTCAATTACAACAAAAGAAAAGCGATATAATTTCGTTAAAAATATTATGGGTGATTAGGTGCATATAAAAGTAAATGTTTTTTGTAAATTTCATTTTTTAAAATAAATGTTAATTAAATTGTTGATATTTTTAATTTAAAAGTGGATACAAAAATTAGTAAATTGATTTTTTTAATTAAAAAGTGAAATGGTCTATTTTATGATAAGGATAATTATTGTACTTACAATAACATTGAAAAAGGAATTGATAATATGTAATTTATTCTATTGATCTTGTTTTTTATAAACTTAATATGAAGAACTTCAAATATTTTTTTTCTGATAGTCCGATGTTCTGGATCATTTGCTAATTTATTTTATTCCTTCTGAAGTTCAATCGGTTACTCAGCTCTGGGCCACTCAACCGTGAAGGGTCCTTTAAGCAGGAAATCCAGATTGGTCTTTGCGTCCGTGTTGAAGAGCTGCTTAAATCCACAGGTCGTTCAGCTCCTAATGGCGATTACCACGAAAATGGCGCTCCTGTTCGACCACGGCGCCCTCTGACAATTTTGTGGATCTCTTAATTCTGCTTTAGCTGACAGAGCCCTCGTTTTGGATCTTTGATGATGTCTCAAACTATTACCCCGAGAAAACCGCTCATTCAGCATCATCTTCAGTTCGTGGTTCAGCAATTCGTTCAATAGATTTTTGTGTAGTCTGAAGACAGTTCGCGAACTCCAAGTCGGTCCAAAATCATTTGTCTCATTTTTTAAAATAAGAAATCCTTTGTGAAGTAATTATGTATTTTCATCAACAGTTTCTAACGATCTGAGGGATAAAAAATAAATAATCATCGATCAACTTTTTATTAATTTATCAATCATTTACAACAGGTTCAATTGTCAGACGGGGTCCTTCTGACGATGACTTTGAACCACAATTTAATGCTAAAGTCGAAAGCCCTCTTCAAAAACTCGCCAATTAACAACACAAACGTTGAATCTAAAATTAATCTTCTAAAGCAGTGGTTCCTAACCTGGGGGTAATTACCCCCAGAGGGGTAAAAACGCAATTCTTTAGGGGTAAAAAGGCATCCACTAAATTTTAGTAATGCCTTCTTTGTTAATAAAAAAATACAGTACAGTAACGCATTTGGTTCATGTGGCATATACTCTTTATTGCTATCGAAACTACGTGTATAAACCAGTTTGAACTGAAAGTGGTTGAGCATGTATTCCGACGCATTATCGCGTTTGAACTTCACAATGCGTACACGCGATGCGCCATGACTCAGTACCCAGTCTACCAGGCCGTATTGGTAGTTTGAGATTTAAACAAGTCATATATAAAGTCACTTTTAAACAAACAAGTTCAATTGTCTCTCATTACGTATAACTACCAGTTTTGAAATAATTACAATATTATTTACTTTTTTTACTGTAAGTAGTAAAAAACAATGATAATTAATTATAGTTAGTTTTTTTTCTCAATATTCTTAAAAGTAAAAGTTAACATTTTTATTTTTTCCTTAGATAATTTTTTTTACGAATATTTTAGGGGTCATGAGTTCTAATACCTCAAAAAGCGCTCATATAAAGAAGCATTTTACAATGGGGATTCACGAATATTCTAGATAGGAATGAGGAAAAGCCTCAGTGTGTTCTATGTAATAAAGTGCTTAATACAGAGAGCATGAAGCCAAGCAAATTAAAAGAACATTTCGAGAGAGTTCACAAAGAGTTTGGGGATAAAGATATAGATTTTTTAAGAGAAAAGAGAGTTTTCTGAAGTCTGTGCGATTTGTTTCAACAGGAAATATGCAAAAGGCAAATGAGTCATATCTTCAAGCTTCATATCAAATTTCTTATCGTATTGCTATGAACAAAAAACCGCACACTATAGGAGAGGATCTCATCAAACCTTGTTTGTGTGATGTAATATCATTCGTCATTAGCGAGAAACATGTAGCTAAGATCAAACAAATATCACTTTCAAATACTACAGTTCAAAGCCGCATTTCAGACTTGAGTAACGATATTATGGCAACCATTATTGATGAAATGAAAGGAAGTTCTATGTTTGCACTGCAATTAGATGAGTCTACAGATGTAGTTTTGTGTTCACAGCTACTGGCATTTGCACGTTATTTTAAAGATGACTGTGTAAAAGAGGAATACCTGTTCTGTAAGTCCTTATCCACGACAACACGTGGAGAAGACATTTTCGAAACGCTGAAACAGTTTATTGAGGAAAACGGTCTGGACTGGTCAAAGCTGGTCGGCATTTGTACAGCCTTCCATGATGGGCGTCCGCTCTGGATTTCAAGCACTCGTGAAACAAGTTGCTCCTCAAGTTTTATCCTATCATTGTCTCATTCATCGCTACGCTTTGGCTATTAAGACGCTTCCACCAGAATTACTAAGCACGTTGAATGACATATTGAAAATTTTGAACCATGTTCGTGGCAATGCAACAAACACCAGATTATTTAAAGTTTTATGTGATGAAGTTGGTGCCAAATTTAACTCTCTTTTGTACCACACAGAGGTACGTTGGTTATCACGAGGCAGGGTTTTGAACAGGGTTTACGAGCTCCTTGAAGAAATAGGATTATGTTTTGAAAAACAGAAAACACAAAAAGAAAAAGAGTATCTGTCAAAAATGAAAGATAAAACATTTGTTGAAAAGCTAGCGTATCTTGCTGATTTCTTCAGTGAAATCAACAATCTTAATATTTCTTTGCAAGGAATTATGACGAATATTTTGACAGCACAGGATAAAGTTGCCGGTTTTGTACGTAAATTAGAACTTTACCAACGCAGAGTGCAAACTTGCGATGTGTCGATGTTTACACAACTCTGTGAGCAATTGTCAAATACCTAAGTCAGCAAAATCACATTTAGAAATGCCGTGGCTCAACATTTATCTACAGTAATAGAATCACTGAAGCAATATTTTCCGGATTTGGATAATCGTCAGTCCAATTCTTGGATATAAAGACCCTTTTCTACTGTTGATGACATTTTTAAAGACGAGTATGTAGCGGCCAAAGTAGAATTTCTTGGACTCCGCTTGAATAATACTTTTAAAGTAGAATTTCAAAATTATGATCTCTGCACATTTTGGAATAAAGCAGGTACCGAATATTCTGTTATAGCCAGCAGAGCTTTATAAATGCTAATACCCTTCGCCACCACTTATAGATGCGAGAGTAGTTTTTCAACTTTAGTTTCATTGAACACAAAGCTCAGAAACCGTCTCAATGTGGAACATGACTTGAGATGCACTTTAAGTGACACTAAACCTAATATAAAAAACATGTAAATTCAAAACAATTCCAACCTTCACACTGAATATTTTATTTCATAGTTAAAATATTAAACAAAGTAATATTGTAATACTATTTTGCAATTTGTGTTTTTCTATTTATTCACAATGTATCCAGTTTTCTGACGATCTGCTGGGCAAAGACAAATTTGTAATTAATAAACATTAAAATTCGCTTGAATTGTGTGTTTATATAGCATTTTTAAGTTGGGGTAAAATCCGTTTTGATAACAGGTTACAGGGGTAGCATCATAAAAAAGGTTAGGAACCACTGTTCTAAAGAATGCAAAATTGTGGTTTTTAAATATGATTATTATCCTTTAATTAAATTCCCACATTCATATTTTAATCTATTTCCAAAGCCAAATATCGAATTCAATTTTAATATTAATAGAATATTACATTTAAACTTATTTTCTTTTGTTTTTAAGTATTGAAAGCTTTTGTGATGCATATTTTAACAAAAGTAACTTATTTTAAAGATGGATATCGTTAAAATACGTATTGGCCTCTCTAAATATTATATTAATGAGGACAAGAAAATGATGATACAAAAGTCATTATATAAATTTGTTCTGTTTATGATTAAATTGATTATGATTTAATTGATTAAATAAATAAATCCATCAGTTAATATTATAAAAATCTTAATTCCTGTCTTTTTATTTTTTACATTTTGTAAAAAAATAACAGTTATTTCTAATCGTACTTGAAGATAGCGAATAAATCATTTAATTATCCTAAATGATTTGATTAATTTAATATTGGAATCTTGACGTTATTTTTAAATAATTATTGTTAATTCTATAATTATTTAATATTAACTGTTTTGGAATTTAATGATAAATTATTTATCATTATATTTTAATAGTCCTCTCTCCTTGCCCAAATATGATTCTAATAAGCACTTTCATATTATTTCTTGAACTAGTAAATAACCCGTCATGTATGACGGGTAAAAATTTTTGAGAAAAGTTTAAATTATGACGCATGAAAAACAACAGTCTCCCTGTTAAATTTGGTATGTTATATTAGAAAAATAAATATAACATACAGTTTATATTATTAAAATAAGTTAAAACAAATTATAAAATAAAATTAGAGAAACATGTTTACAAAAATAAATAAATTAATAATATTCTAAATGTAAATTCACAAAACCTTTTTTTATTATATCATTAAAAAACATGAATTTTAATTTTATTCATACTATCCAAATTCATTAAAATAATTTGAGAAAAATTTATAGAAAAAAAATATAATTATCTACTTACAATTGTAAGTAGATAATTATATTAATAATAATTCATATGGAAAATTCTGCTAATAATAATTTTCCATATGAAT
>MQRK01241518.1:0-10384 GCA_001938485.1 Girardia tigrina | reverse complement strand
AGCCATTGAAAGCAGGCAAAAATTCCTAATTCATTTCAAATTATTTAATTTTATTCCTAAAATTCCTCATTAATAACAAATTATTTAATGTTATTCCTAAAAATTCTAATTAATATCAAATTATTTCATTTTATTCATAAAAATCCTAATTAATAACCAATTATTTCATTTTATTCATAAAAATCCAAATTAATAACAAATTATTTCATTTTATGCCCAAAAATCCCTATTTCATTTAAATCCTAATTTCTGGCGTCGAAATGTCCCGCGTCGAAATGTTCCGGCGTCGAAATGTCCCGGCGTCGAAACGTCCCGGCGTCGAAACGGCGGCGTCGAAATGTCCCGGCGTCGAAATGGCGGCGTCGAAATGGCGGCGTCGAAACGGCGGCGTCGAATCGTCCTGCTTCGATATATATATATATAATTTACTTTAATTACTTTATTTAATTTTACTTTTAATTAATTTTTTTCTTAATTAATTATTTCAAACTTTATTTACTTAATTTTTTTAACATTTACTTTTTATTTAATTAATTAATTTTATTCATTTAATTTACAAATAGGCTCAAGTAAGAGTCAAAAGAAATCACAGCGTGAACATATTGAACTCTTGAGAAAGTTTATAATTAAACAACGAAACGTCCTGCTACAATGGTTTATGTTTAAATTTGAGATTCCATGGTAGAGGGTAATTTGAATGCAAAAAAAACAGAACAAAAATGTTGACATAAAAATGTTTATAAATCATCAAAATCTCCGTCAGACAAATGATCAAATGGGTTCTACTGAGCTTGAGCCTCTTGTTTCATTGTATATAACTTAGGTAGGTTTAGAGGCTAGGACGGATCTAGAAGGGGGGTAATTAACCCCTTTAACCCCCCCCTAGATCTACCATTGGTACCAAAGTTTTGTCCTGGAAAAGTCACAAATTAGGCTTTATATTATTCTTCGTTTACGGTAGATCAATCGCCATTTAAGAACATAATTATTTTAATAGTTCCAAATATTTGAATTTACATTACGTATTTGATGATAAAATTCAAAAAAAGGTAAACGAAAAAGTGCACAAAATGCAAATACAAACTCCTTACACTTAAATTATCGTTTTTAAGTGTTTACCCTTTGACGCAAATGACCAGAAATGCCATCATTATTTGAAACTACATTATCTAATAAATGCATTATCTAGTCAAATATTTTTTCTCATTTGTTTTCTCTTAACATAAATAAACGTAGATGTATTTCTGTGTTGTATTTCTGTTATTATTATGTATTTCTGTTATTATTAGTTAATGCATGTAATAATATTAACAATAACCTATAATATATAGTATTTTGAGTACTCCTTTAAAATTTAAAGTAAACATCAAAGAGTTTACTTTAAATACAGATTGGAGAAAGGATTCTAATTATAAAACTATTTTAATTATTATCATTAACATAATAATAAGTTTATCTTTCTAGTGGGGGAAAAGTCTCAAGAACACAAACTTATTCAAACTTTATTTCAAGCCTATGATAAAAATATTCGTCCAGCTCTAAATTCTTCCCGACCAGTTCGTCTCAAACTTGGAATAACATTGGTTATGATTTATGATTTGGTTAGTTTTATTAACTTAATATATTTTGATAAGGTATTATTTAATTATTTAATAACAATAATAATGATAATAATAAAGTTAAATAAGTTAATTTGATTAATTTATGTAATTAATAAATTTGGAAAAATATTATCATCTTATACCCAGAATAAATTTAGTTTCTAAATATTTTAAAAATTTTATTTCATATCAATAGCTTAGTTGTAAATTAGTTGAGTTTCAACATCTATTAAACGTCAGTTTTTTATAATATTATTTACAAAAATGTGAAATAACATTTATGACATAAAAATTTCACATTCTTTTGAATTAATAAGTAAAATAAAAATATCATTAAAACAGTATATTTACGATTGAAAAGTAAAAAATAAATTTCCAGTAATTCAAATATAATATAAAAAAATAATAATATAAAATAAAAAAATATATAATATAATATAAAATATTACTGACTATATATTTACTAAGATTATATGTATGATGTATTTATTAATATTGTGTGTATGAGGAGGTAATTAATTTTTGGTGCGCTGATCAAAATTTAAATAGTTTTAAAAAAGATTATTTTGATTTAAAATCAAATTGAAAATTTTAAAAATTAATTTGAATTAAAAAAACATTCTCAATTAAAAAACATTAATTAAAAAACTTTCTTTATTAAAAAATTTTATTAATATTTGTAAGAATATATTTTCTAAGTTTGAATTAATTTAATGATATGATTAAAAGATTAAATATTTAAAAAATACAAGATTGAATATTAAATATAACGTATTTTCAAAATTTATAAAATAATAAAATATTAAAAATGGTTTTTAAAAAAAAAGCAACGCAAAATTAAAAAAAACAGCATATAAGATTTCAGTTGAAAAACAAAATTATAAAAAACAAGATAAAAAGGTTAAAATAAAAAAAAATATTTAAACATTAAATATTTTTAAAAAAATTTTAATATATGTAAAATCCTTTTTGATTACTATTTTTGTTTAAAAATTTTAAAAAGTTGAATGTTGTTTTGACTTAAATAAAATTATAAATATTTATATATTTAAATAAATATGTTAATTGATGGGTTGTAGTGTCTTATTAGTAGAGATTCACAAAACTGTCGTTCGTAATGTGAATCAAAACCCTTTTGTAGAACAGAAAAAAATAGAGATCAGCGAATTAATTATTAATTAGGAAAATAGTTGGAAAATTTGTTTGAAAGTTGTTTTATAATAAAGATATAATATTAGTAAAATTAATTCTCATATTGACGTCACAAATACTTCTCACAGTGCGTTTTATAAAGTCTTCAAAAATTCAAAACGTTTATTTCATTTTTTTCAACCTATACTTCCCTTTAACATGAAAAATGATTTCCAGCATTTGTTCCCATTATTCTATCCAATTGAAACTTTACAATTTTGAATTGGTTTTTGAAGATCCTTCAATTTACAAATTCCACACCGTAAACGTAGCGTTATATCTTGCTCTCTGGTTCCATTAGTAGATAACATACTTTAAAGATAGCAGAATTTCTTCACCTATTCTACGATATCTTCACCATAATATATCTGTAATACAAACAAACCTTCATTACTACAACAACCGATCCTAATTGTTTTACCGGTTGATAATCACTAAATTGAAATGCAATATGTTTAATTTAAGAAATATGTAATGGCGACAATTTTTTTTTGCTCAGTAAAAGAAATAAAACTCTCAGTATTTTTAAAATTCATTTCTCAGTATTTGAAATTGAATTTTCAGTATTTTAAAAAAAGCAGTAAATTTTTTTAAACTCGATAAAAACGTCAATCGAATATATACGTTACTCGGTTTCTCGACCCAAATATGCAAAAACGTATACATACGTTCCTAGTAATGAAATGGTTAAACAGCACTCTATATGCGTCATTCTTTCCTCTACATAATATTTTTTTAATATCATAGATGGCGAAGTTCCAATTTATATAACATTCCACACATTCTAGTAATACATTGTGAAATAGCGGGCCGCATTAATTTACTATAATAAATTGTTTTTGTTAAATACTGCAAATTCAATTTAAAATACTGAGTTTTATTTTTTAAACTGAAAGTAAAAATACAGGCCATACTTAATAATATTTAAAAAAATTATAAAATATTAAAAATCTTATTCCATAATATTAGTAACTGTAAAAGAACTTCTTGAATTATTCAGTTGCGACTAGTATTATGTGACAGAGAGAGAAGGTTAACTTCATCTGAACATTTTTTTGAAAAAAAATAATAGAGCATCTTATCAAAACTATTAAAAATTAATCTTCTGAGAAATGTTCCGAATATCATATAAAATAATTTATTCTATAAAGTATACCATCATTAAAAAAAATTTATAACCCATCTGTTTCTGATTTTTGTGTGATAATAAATTTTATTACTTTAACATTTTATTTTTATGATATTTTGAATTTTATTTTTATACAAGTTAATGCAAAAAATATATTTTGTAAACATTTTCAAAACCATCCATAAATAAAGGATTAATGGAAATCAAACAGTCGAAAACTTTTTTTTAATTAATTCTGTTCAATCGTATCTTTCGTTTGTTTTTGCCTCGAAACTTTAATATCCAAACAACGTAAAGCAACCCGAATAGCACAATCATTGCAAATGATATTAAAATAAATTTTGTCATCGATGACAGAAAAATACAGCATTCGTTCGGATCCAAAACCTTACCGACTTCACAGCATCTGTGTTCAGCCCATGTGGAATTTCCTTAAAGTGCTTTTATTATAACAATATTCGAAATATATTTCAAATGTGTACCAGGTTTAATATTTCCACACATTTTTCGTGCGCATTCGATCCACTGATTTTGTGGTACAAATTTCGGTTTGTCGAAGAAATTCATTGTTTTAACTTTATTAAATTACAAAGTGATTAGAAATATTTGAATTTGCCTTTTAATGTCAGTTCAAAAAACTTGATGATGTCATCGCAAATAGATAGAATGCATGTGTGTGTGTAGGTGTGCATAGGGATATTCATTTGCACGGTAACTCATTTAAATTTTCAATGAACAATACTCAGTTATTTGAAAATAAAAATATTTTATAATAGTTTAAAATTTATTGAATCACTATTTACATTCTTGCCTTTTTTCAGGATGAAAAAAATGAAATACTGACAACCATTTTATGGATGAATCAAGTACTGTTTATTGACTTTAAAATTAATTATTTTATTGAAATCAATCTCAAATTGCTTTTGAACCATTTTTGATAATCTTACGGTTAAGTTCAAAAATTTTACAAATACATCAGATTTGCCACGTAACTGCGCACGCTTTGTTAATGCCAACAATACATTATTTTAATCAATACATAAAACATGTTTTTAATTTTTTGGGTCACCCTCGTTTCTATCTTTCATTTCTATCCAAGTCATTCAAACAAAATTATTACATAACAAACATGAAAAAAAACGTCAACATTAACTAAATGAAGCGAAGGAAATCTTATTTCAAATAATTAATTACAGATAATCTTCCTGTTTCTTTTATCATTTTCAAGTGTCTTTTGCGGTAATTTTCTATTTAGTCTCATCTTTTTATCACCAATAAACAGTCGATACATTGATAAGATATAACTGTAAAATATTAACAAAAATATAAATTTCTCCAAATGAATAAGAAATAAAATTCTTATGAGTTTCCAGATAGTTTCGTTGCATTTTAAAATAATTTTCTTCAAGCAATTTTAATTTAACAAAATTAATTATACATATGAGGAATATTTGTGAAAAATGTGTTTGTTATTTGATCGGTTGATTAGGAGTTATGTCTCTCTCGCCCAGATGGCAGATTGATATTTTAAATGTTTTGCATATTTAGATTATTAGAACAGATTTAAACAAGTTTTAAATTAAAATGAAATTGAATAATAAGATTAAACTTTCTAAAAATACACAGATTTTAATTAAATTTAATAATAAAAAGACTTAATTTTCTAAGAAGAAGAAAATCAGTATTTTCTTATCAATCCAGAACTGTAAAACATATGAAAGTCTTATTTGGAATTGCATTGAAGGCAATTCGACTTTCTTTATAAATAAAAATATAAAAAACAACGTTAATGCTTTTAATAAACTAGATTTTTGAAATGAATAATAAATAAATGTGAAAATTCGTATTTGTAAAAAGTGGCCCTTTAACCCTTTCCCTGTGTAAGGTCAGTATGTTTCGTATTACGTTATTTTTCAAAAATCGAATGATGCGTCGATCTCACTTTTAACATTATAATTTTATGACGAGATATACTCAAATTAAACAAGTAAAGAGCTAACGCGCTTGCATTATTTGTACGGAAGGTTTTTATTTAAAGCATGCTTTGAAGTATAATCTGCAGTAACCTTTTCCTGTGCTATGCTCATATTTCTGAGTTTGGATCTTGTATCACTTTTTGAAGTATTTTTTTGCTGAAATTTGGTGTACTTAGACAAATAATACATTTGCTGAGTACTTTCTAGCCTACTACGGTCTTGAAATTTCCTTTACAATTTTTAGGTACATGTTTTAGTTTCCTTACTCTGTTGAAAGAGCGTTTACCAGTCGTCATAGTAAAGTAATCTTGATACTCGGTAAAAATCGCCCTGATGCATGTTACTCTTTCTCAGTTTTTTAGAAGCTCTGGTGCTCATAAGATAAAATGTTTGAGTTTCAGAGTGAGAAAATAAAATTAATAAAACATTTACTAGTGATATCATTGAAAAAGTGTATAAATAAAAATTTCTGAAGCTTTAATTTTAATATTTTGTTGATTTCTGTTTTATGTCATATTGTTCACTAATAATACAGTTTTGTCTAAATCTTTGTCTAAATATTATGTTGATTATTATTTTAAGAACAAACAGTTTAAAATGTTTTTAATGTACAATATTTTTTTAAAAAAAATTGTATAATTATTTGTGTCTTATTATAATTTACAATACTTTTAATATAATTGTAGAGGTGCATAATTACGTCAAGTTAATATGATTTAACATAATTTAATATAATTAAGTCAAGTTAATATAATTTAACTGGATTTTTACTTTATTTTCTGCCCTTTTCTTTTTGTTTTTGTACTGGATTTCTTTTCTTTAGATTGATGGTTTGATGTGATATATTTTTTTTGGTGACTTTTTTTATTTATTTTATTTTGTGTTGTTAAACATATTTTATTTAAAAAAAAAAATTTCGATGATATTTGATACGGAGAATTAATTGTGTAATCTTTCTTTCATGGTTTACAGTCAATTACAACTTCAAACTAGCAACGGCCCATCATTATGCTGAAATAAACAAATATTTTTTTTCCGTCAAGAGGATCTAACAATAGTTTTTCTTGCGATAAAGAATTCAGAAGAAAGAATTATACCGAATACATTTTTAAATAGAAAAATAGAAATTAAAAATAAATAATTAAATCGATTGAAATATTGATTTCAGAAATTAAATTTTGTAATTGGTTTCCGGCATAATAAAATACTCAATCCACAACAATTTAAATTTCCGACCAATTTTCTATTGCCTAAGAAGATTCAATTTCCTAAAGCCGATAAAAGAGATTTTGTGAACTATCCAAAGAGATCTGAAATTAACCACCTTTACCTGATACTCGGACAATATTTGTGAGTGTAAAAAGTTATTGAATCCTCTGTTATTGTGTTTGTTGAAAATATCAAAGTTGTGAACAAAAATGGTTGTTTTGATTTAAACTACTGCTTATTGTAAAGATTGGTTTGTCCGACGTTAATCGGATTTTGTGATTTATTTTGAGTTCAATTTTGATTATAACGACAAAACGATCTTTACAATAATGTTTAATTTCGATAATAAATTTCAAAAACAATGTCAGACATTTAATATAATAATTACTATAGCTATTAAGAAAACTAATTTATTAAATCTTTTGTAATCAAGTTTGGGAATTATCCACCACTATCTTGAAGCATAATTATAACATCAATTTTTCTGTTTTATATGAAGAACACAAATTAGATTTTCAATACATTATTTGATGTCTCAATTTGAATTCTCACCAGGAAAATTCTACACAAAACTTTTATAGCTACTCATCGTTCTTGATTGATAAATTTAAATCTATTTCTAAGCGTCTTATTATTTAAACAAATTTCAATTTCAATTTATTTACAATTCGATTTCAAAATAATTTATAATTTAAATTACAAAATAATTTTAATTATTTTATAAAATATTTTAAGTATATTATTTATGATATATTAATTTATTTTCAAGTTGCTTATTTAAATTTTATAAGTGATTAAATAATCCGACGTTTTAAAATATTTATAATATCAATCTTCCATCTGGGTGAGAGAAACATAATCCTAAAATAACATACCAAACAACATACAATAAGCACCGTTCAAAAATATTTCTCACAATTATATTATTGACTGACGAAGGAATTTATTAAATACTTTCAACGCAAGTGAAGGTTTTTTATAAAAACATCCTGCATTTTTTTCTTTTTTAGTAATGTAACAAATGTTTGCGCATATTCACATTTTGTGGATAGTTTTGATCCTTTTTTAAGACTCATCATATATGAACAAAATATGTTGAACGGATTTCTATACTTCTCAAATGGAAATATTTTAAATTTTATCATTTGTTGTTTACTTCGGTGAAAAATAGTGATAATTTAATTAATGCTCTCTTCCTTAACCCTGAAACACAATTATTTTCGACTGAAAAGAAAATGCGACTGTTTTTTCTTTGATTTCAAATAGAAATATGATATGTTTTACCCTCCACTGACCTTTACAATCAGTTCTATGCAACATATAATTTGACAACATTTTCTCAGAAATTATAAAAGTTAATGCTTATAAAAGAACTTTGTGTTATGTATTCTTAACTTTTTTACTTAAAATAATATAGGATTAGAACGAAAATCTTGTTCGATAGAAAATAATATTTATTTACCTAATAAAGACAACATGTAAATTAGAAATATTAACAAAACAATAGTCATCTGTAAAACTAAAACATTTTAATGTTTTATGAAGAAATGTTTAGGTTAAATTCATTATTAAATGCATTATTAAGTCCTTCTTTCTTTATTGCTTTAACAAATATTATCTGCTATCGGATAAGACTTTCGTTTCAATCCTCTATTGTAACTGATTCTCAGAGTATCAACATTATATAATTTCTTTTTGAAACCATTAATTCTCTTTGTTTATTATGTATATGTAGATTATGTACGATAAATCGAAAATCTCATTATAAAATAATAATAATCTTATATATTAATACGATTGTCTGTTTGCGCATCAATTGAAAGCGATTTGACCAAATTCTATCAAGCTTTCTGTGAGGGAAAATTCAGAATGTTGTAAGTTTGTAATTTGTATGCTGTTTAAATTTGTGATTCTCCTACTCAGATAGACTTGATGTGTTTAATTGTTTGTTTTAATCTGATGAAATTAATTTAATGAGATTAATTTTTAAATACTAATTAACTAAAGTTTTATAATTATAAATTTTGATAATATTTTTAGTAACGATTTTAACTTATTAAATTTAATATATTTTAAAAATTAATGTTTATTTTAAAAATTACTTAATGCCTTTTTATCCAATAAAATTATGAGAAATTAAAAGTTAGTATTAAAATTTTCCCATTAATTGATTTTTGGATTTGAATACAGAAACAAAAACTATATCAATCAAGGAAAGATGCTTACTGAGAATGGTTGTGAAGAATCTGTTTGTGTTGTTAATAAATGTTTACATTCAAATTGGGATGTTGTTAATACTGTCCACAAACCTCTTTCATTTACAGGGACGGTTGATGTCAACCTGTTTTTCAAAAAGAATAATTTACCGTGGAAAATTCAGAGTTTTTCATTCGACCAATTAAATTTCAGTATTTTGAACAGTTGAATAGGTACTTTTTTATAATTTTGGATACAACAGAATATTACAAAAATGACTTTTAAGATGCTAATGTGAATTTAACTTTCGCTTACCACTTCTAATGTAATATTCATTCTTGAAAAAAATCTTTTAAGCTGATTGAAACATTGATGATATGGTCAATAAAAATGAACAAATCTCTATTGAACATCTTTAAAATAAAAAAGACCATCTGCCGAAAAAAATGCATTTCTTATCATTCTGGTTCCTAGAACTCGTGATTAAAATTAAAAAATAAATAGGATGATTTTTTACTAAATAAATTTAATTATATAAAAGATTAGTCCATTTTAGAAAATTTTGTAAAGCCCCAAACATATCAATGCATATTTAAGATTACAAACTAAATTATCGAAGATTGCAATGAGGTCTAATATCACCGTTTGGTAGAGGGAAGGTTTGTTATTCTATTTTTAAGAAAATATGTTTGGCGGTGCAAGAGCGAGCGCAGCGGTTTTGTGGCTGCGGCGGGTTGGCGATGGTGGGTGGGTTGCGGGATTTAAATTTATAACCTCACTCTTATTTCTCGCATTGGGCTTCAATGAGAACACTCCGGAGATCTCTTCGCCGGTGTTGACCGTCAGAGAATCGTTGACCCCGTCATCGAGATAGAGCACCGTCAGCTTCCAGTGAGTGCTTCGTCTGTCACTCGACCCGGTGGAAAATCCAATATGCTTCTGTGACGACGTGAAATCGATATTAAAAAACGCAACCAAGGCGTGAACGCAATCGCCCTTGCGAACAGCCAACGCAAACGGCGATGAAAACGACAAATCTCCGACTTTGATCCCATACACATTGACCTCTCTGACGATACAAA
>MQRK01241517.1:15411-25503 GCA_001938485.1 Girardia tigrina | reverse complement strand
TGTCAACCATATTTAAACAGGCAAGGTTGAGTAGTTCTTTTTTAGACAATTTTTCTTTTGTTAGTATATTCACAAGTTCTTCTGCTTTTTTATATGTTTCTTCTGGGTTGGAGGATCCCAACCGTAAGTTTACCAACTCCTTCATTGTATCCAGAATGGATTTTTCTTTAGTAAATGCAGCCTTCAATTTTTTTTGTAATTTTTACAGTCCATCACTGAATATTTTTTTATTGCCGATGGTGTCATAAATACAGTCACCATCACTATTTTCCTCTCTTCTGCTATACCCATAATGTCGGAATAGCGTTCGAAATTATCAATGAAATCTTCCAAATCCGATTCTGATCCATTGAATTTTTCACATCCCATAATGTTCGTTGTCACATGAGCCGTGGTCGCCATATTAACAACATTACAATTGGAATGCAAACATTTATTTACAAACAAACAGATTTTTCACAACAATTTTCAATGGTCATCTTTCTTTGATTAATATAGTTTTTGATTAATTTATTCAAATTTAAAAAACAACGAATGGGAAAGATTAATTATAAATTTTAATTTCTCATACTTTTTATTGGATAAAAGTCATTACATAATTTTTAAATAAACATTAATTTTTAAAAATATTACATTTAATAAGTTAAAATCATTTACTGAAATTATTATTAAAATTCATAATTATCAAACTTTAATTAATTAGTACTTTAATTTAATATCATTAAATTAATTTCATTAGATTCAAATAATTAATCAAATAACATATCAATCCCATCTGAGTAGGAGAGTCACAAATCAAAACAGCATACAAACAACAACTTACAACATTCCAAATTATTCCTAACATACCGGAAGTATTTTTTGTGAAAGTAGAAAAACTCGTAGCCAAGATCTTGAAACATGAGTTGTCAAAAGACGCCCTCAAGGAAGCATTATTGTTACATTGTTGTGATATTTAATTTTTATTGTAGAAAATTTTAAATAATTTTATTGATTTTATTTTCGTAAATTTGTAAATAATTAAAATTAAATTAATGTTTAAAAATGACATTAAAAAGTATTTTATTTTAGACAATAAAATTTAAATGAAATATTTTAAATAAAATAATTTTCTTCAAGTTATTTCAGTTTAGAATGAGAAGTATTAGACATTGAGTGATGGATTTAAGTGAAAGTACTACTATGAATCGTCAGAGATGATCAAATTGTGAATGTAATAAATATTCTGTCAAATGTGTGAGTTCTCTTATCACTTATTTCACTTATTATTTTATCAGACAGACAAATTTTATTATACAACACTTCAAAACAATGTTTAAATCTAATATTTAAACAAAAGTTTTTGAGAAAGATTTTTTTATAAATCTTAAACATTTAAAATCTTAAAAATTTATAAATTTTATTTTTATATAACAAATATTAAAACAAAACTCGAAAAAACATTATTGATATTATATTTTAATGTTCACATAATTAAAAGAATTTTCCAATATTATAATTTAAAATCGAAGGATCACGTTGCGAAATTGAGATCATTATGTCGGTTACGAGTGTTACATCACTGACAATTATACACAAATCTCAACAAAATTGTTTCTACTATGCAATGGATATCTGCATACAGAACATTTATTGAGGTTCATTGCACAAGTCCCACAAAATATGTGACCACAGTCGATTCTTATTTCAATTGGCTCATAACAGCAAACCATACACATCTTTTTTGATATTTTGATACTTCTTTTTGTATTTGGTTGCACAGACAGATGTCGCTTAGCAAAACGATCTCTGTGTTTAACAATGTTTTGGTAAGGTTCCTCTAAACAATTTCTCTCGATCAGACCCATCAGTGCGAGTAGTTTATTACACTGTGTCAATTTTACATTAGTTTTTGCCATTTTGAACTCCTTAATATAAACATTAAAGAAACTATTTTTGTTATCCATATATAATTTCAAAGCCAAATCTTGAATATTGTTCAGCAACTGGGATTTATCCGAGCATGAAAACTTTTGAAATTCTAAATAGACAGTCATGTTTGGCGATAATATTACTTGACCACTGGTGAGATATGTCATTTGTTCTTCCGTGAATTTGAGATGAATATTCTTTTCGATGAGCAACTCAGCGATTAATAACAACTTATCAATATCAATATTATTAATAACGATATTATTAAGAGATTCGAGACTACAATTATTTTCAAGCAACAATTCAATTATTTCTATAGATCCATCTACACAAGCAATTTGAATTGGCGTTTTACCATTTTTGTTTTTTAACTCTATATTACAATTCTTATCAAGAAGTAATCTAACTATTTGAATATTACTCATCCTACATGCAATTAGAATTGGTGTGTCACCATATTTGTCTTGTATGTCTACATTACAATTTTTATCAAGAAGTAATCTAACTATTTGAATATTTCTCTTCTTACAAGCAATTAGAATTGGTGTGTCACCATCTTTGTTTTGAACGTCTCATCACAATTCTTTTCAAGAAGTAATTTAACAATTTCCTCATTTTCATTCCAACAAGCCGTATGAATTGGTGCCTCATCTTGATTATTTTTAACGTCCACATTACAATTTTTATCAAGAAGTAATCTAACTATTTGGATATGTCCATAAAGACAAGCAATATAAATTGGCGTGTCACCATCTTTGTCTTGTATGTCTACATTACAATTCTTTTCAAGAAGTAATTTAACTATTTCTTCATTTTCATTCGTACAAGATATAAGAATTGGTGCCTCATCTTGTTTATTTTTAACGTCCACATTACAATTCTTATCAAGAAGTAATCTAACTATTTGAATATATCTCTTCTTACAAGCAATTAGAATTGGTGTGTCACCATCTTTGTTTTGAACGTCTACATTACAATTATTATCAAGAAGTAATTTAACTATTTGAATATTTCCTGTTTGACAAGCTATATAAATTGGTGTGTCACCATATTTGTCTTGTATGTCTACATTACAATTCTTTTCAAGAAGTAATTTAACTATTTGAATATTTCTCTTCTTACAAGCAATTAGAATTGGTGTGTCACCATCTTTGTTTTGAACGTCTACATCACAATTCTTTTCAAGAAGTAATTTAACAATTTCTTCATTTCCATTCCAACAAGCCGTATGAATTGGTGCCTCAACTTGATTATTTTTAACGTCCACATTACAATTTTTATCAAGAAGTAATCTCACTATTTGAATATGTCCATATCGACAAGCAATAAAAATTGGTGTGTCACCATATTTGTTTTGAACGTCTACATTACAATTTTTATCAAGAAGTAATTTAACTAAATCTTCATTTCCTTCCAAACAAGCCGTATGAATTGGTGCCTCATCTCGATTATTTTGAACGTCTACATTACAATTTTTATCAAGAAGTAATCTCACTATTTGAATATGTCCATATCGACAAGCAATATAAATTGGTGTGTCACCATATTTGTCTCTTATGTCTACATTACAATTCTTTTCAAGAAGTAATTTAACTAATTCTTCATTTCCAGTCAAACAAACCGTATGAATTGGTGCCTCGTATTGATTATTTTGAAACATTAATATATATATATATATATATACATTGTATTAATAATATTATTTACATGACACTGCTAAATAATATAATTATATTTTTATCAAATTTAATTGGCTTTTAAAATAAATTATTTTAAGGATTACTTTAAACAATATTTTTATTATTAAAGCGTTTTTTATCACATTTTCGAAGTTTGTTAATAAATTTTCAACAATATTTTTTTCAAGATTTATTTTTTTTTCAAAAAAACTAATTATGGACACAATAAATTAATTTTTAATCACGATCAAGGTAAAGGTAAAAGATTTTTAATTAGAGTTTGTTTTTAAAAAAAACTATTTTTAAATTATTTTTGTAAAATGTCTAAAATAATTTATATACAAAAAATTATACTGTGAAAAGAAGAGATTCAATTTATTATTAAATTAATAAACCGATTTTGACGTCCTTTAATCCTTTGGATTCTCTTATTTCTCCAATGGGACACTGATTATTAGAAAAGATTAATAGAAAGATTCTGTTATTTTATATGTACACGATGATGATGATTCAAATCGATTTAAATTATGGCAATGTGTGTGTATTAAATTAAACTGAACAATTTCAAAATGATTTGTGAAAATGAGCTGATAAATTTTGTAAAAATCTAAAATTAAAATGAATCTTTAAAATATTTTAAAAAAGAACAAATGAATTTAAACAAATTTGAATTTGTTTGTCATAAAAATATTTTATTGTGGTATTATGACTGATAATATTGACGCAACTAACAATGTTAAATTAGAAGTATAACATTTTGAAAAAAAGTGTATTATGAAAATATTTAAATAATTATGATTTAATGGCTTTTAATATAATTTGGTAACTGTTTTTTAAATTATAAATGTTTCTCAAATAATATAATTTATATTAATAATTAAATTTAAATTTTTAAAAAAAGTACAGACTAATTATTATTAGTGAATGAGGTTATGTATTTTTAATTTTTCTTTTTTAACAAACTATTTTTAATATTTGACGATTTATTTTTTAGTAAGGATAAATGATGCTCTGTCATCTTTATATTTTTGTAACCATTTTCAAAGCATTTATTTATGTTTGGAATTAAGTTAATTTTCAAATAAATTTCTTTGAAATTCCTTATTAAATATTATTACATTTTCAATGTATCAATATAGAAAAAAGAAACTATTTTAATAGGGTGAATAATTATTCGACCAGTACCTAATGGCATAATTTTCAATTCTTCATTCTTCTTCATTTAAAATTCGTTTATCGTTTTACATAAATGAAAATTATGATTTTTGGAATCGTTAAATTTCAAATAACAAAATATATATATTTTAAATTTTAAATCCAAATATCTACATTCAAAAGCGTTTGTCATTCCAAAATGTGCGGTATAGTTTTTAATGGTGTTTATTGTATGTTGTTTTATGATTGTGTTTCTCCTACCCAGTTGGAAGATTGATATTTTAAATGTTTTAAAACATCGGATTATTTATTAAATTTTAAATTTTTAAATAACAACTCTCAAATTAAATTAATATATCATAAATAATATATTTAAAATATTTTTTGAAAATAATTAAAATTGTTTTGTAATTTAAATTGTAAATTATTTTGTAATTGATATTGTAAATAAATTGTAATTTAAACGTGTTAAAATATTAAGACGTTTAGAAATAGAAATAAAATTTTATCAATCAAGAACGATGACTAATTAGAAAAGTTTTTTGCCAAAGTGTCCTTGTGGCGATTCAAATTGTGATATCAATAAATGTATGAAAAAACCATTTAGTCGTTTATTAGAAAATATATAAATTTTGTGATTTGTTTATTTAGACCGATTTAATTTGTGTATCAATAAAAATATAAATATTATTGATATTGTAATTAAATAAATCAAAGTAATTTGTATATATAGTTAACAATTAAATTTTGTGCAAGTTAAAAAAATATTTTGACTGAGTAATTTAAATGTCGTTGACTTTTCAATAGTAAAGAATTGCGTTTTAATAATAAGAAATTTTAATATTGCAATGTGAAATGGGCAATTGAGATCCTAACATAAAATAAAGTCTCTGTATTTCCAGAACATTGCAATTTTTATTAAAGATTTTATAATAACATCTTCATATTTTTATATTATACATCATCGTAATTATCACCTGTATCATCAATAAACAAAGAGTTTATTCACAAAGAATTAAGAAAAGTAATATGCGAAGTATATCTTAAATATAAAATATTTTTATATCTTTTTTTTAAATTCATGTTTATTCATTAAATTTTTTTTACTTTTTGTTGTTATTGAGAACATTTTTAAAAGATTTAAAAGAAACAAATTTTCTTTAATATTTGACGATTTATTTTATAAAAAACAAAAAATAATATTATTTAAATAAATACATTAAAAACATTTTCTACTAAAACTATTATTTTATTTATACAATTAATAACATTATAAATTAAAAATAATTTACAAAAGTTTGTTTATTTAAATCAGATCTTAGATTAATTAATTATTTATAAATATTTATATCAATTATATAATTTAATTTATAAAATTTTAAATATTACAAAAATTCATTAACAAAATTTAATCGATTTTAATTTCCTGCTAATTATAACTAATTTTAATATTTAAATATAATAGTAATTATGTTTTAAAGGAAACGCAAGCGTAAATTAATTAATTGATGACACAAAATTTAAATTTTCATAATTAAAAAAAAGGCTTTTGTACTCAACAAAAAACAAATATTACCAGTTATTTTTTAATAGTTTTACAAATTGCATTAATATCTTATATATGAAAAAGTAATTATTAATTTTTCTTTTGGATTTTACTAATTTTTTTTGTCAAATTTTATTTGTTTCAATGA
Organism: Girardia tigrina; assembly: GCA_001938485.1. Classification (NCBI taxonomy): domain Eukaryota; kingdom Metazoa; phylum Platyhelminthes; order Tricladida; family Dugesiidae; genus Girardia; species Girardia tigrina. The sequence continues at coordinate 19,064 of MQRK01241517.1, read as the reverse complement.
TGAAGATCGGAAACTAATGTATAAATTGAAGAAGCTTGAACAGAACATTGATTTGCCTCCTCCGAAGCCCGCGGTTTCGAAGATAGATCCCCAAATTCTCAATAGTTATCTTAGTCAAATTGAACTGGCCGTAAAATCTCAAACTGGATTTGTATACGAGAATTATACATTGATTAATAATCATAATAACGACAATAATAATAATAATAATCACAACGAAATGATTATAAAATAACTAGTGATATTAGTTTTTTGTTGAGCATAAAAATCTTTTATTAATTATGAAAATTTAAATTTTTTGTCATCAACTAATTAATTTAAGTTTGCGTTTCCTTTTAAACATATATACTATTATTTTTATATATTAAAATTTAACGAAGATGCTATTATAAAATCTTTAATAAAAATTGCAATGTTCTGGAAATACAGAGACTTTATTTTATGTTCGGAACTCAATTGCCAATTTCACATTTCAATATTAAAATTTCTTTAAAAAGTTTATTTTTAATGTTATTTTTAAAAGGTTATTTTAATGTTAGAATGATGTCTAACATTTTCTAAAGTTTTGGCGTAAAACGCATTATTCATTAATTTAAAGAAAAAATTCCCAAATGAATTTTTCCCAGATTCCTTTCTTTTTCGAATATTAAATTCAATATAGGGTTTTAACCAGGAAGATTTTTTGTATTTTAATTTACGATAGATTTTGTAATAATCATTCCTTGCCTTAGATAAAAATCTAATGTTCTCCCTTCAACAATATATTTTTCTTTATTGAAAAATGTTTGAACCAGTTTTTCTGTTTTATCTGGTCTTTCGGGGAATACCTTTTTCTCATAAGCAGAAAATGATTCTCTCGGTCTATTAGGAACTATTTTCTCTGGACAGTAAGGATAAAATCTTGATTTATTTTTTATTTCATCTGGATATATTAAATCCACTTCATAAACATATCCATCTTCAGACTCTTCTTTCGATTCAACATAATATAAATCTTCCATCCATTCCATTTCTCCAGTTGGCAAATATCGAGTCATAGCATATGAATATAATGAATTAGCGTCGTAATATTTAATATAACTTTCTCTAAAATATTTATTAAAATCAAAATTTTTCTTATCTTTAGTCATCTCGAATTTTTCTAATATCAGATCAAATTCATATTCGTTTATTTCAATTTTTCTATCAAAATTTAACTCAGTATATCGATTATGAGGACGAACATAACGATTTCCCAATACCGATGAAACTCCTCCCCGAATTTGATTCGTAAAATACTAGTTTATCGTATGAATCTTCTTTGAAATATTACAATTTTTGACCAGTAAATTTTAATCCCGCTTGCCACGTTAAACCTGGTGCTGAAAAACAATAACAGGGATCAATTTGATAATAATCTAAACACATTTTTCTAAAATTCTCAAAGAAATCAGCTAATAACATAACATCTGTTTTTAAATAATTCAATAAATAATCTTTTAATGATGTTCATCTAAAATCTCGCCAATTTTGTTTTGCTATTTAATAATCTTCATCACTCAACTTTTTATCTTTTAAAATATTATAAAATTTATCAATACTAGGAAATTCAGATTGATCTAAAATTTTATCTATTTCCTGATATGAATTTCCACGTAAAAAATCATAAGGAAATATTCCTTTTTTGTGTTTTAATTTCTGATCTTTTCCATCTAAAAATAAAAGATTATATTTCGAGAGAATTTTACAATTTTCACCATTAATATCTTTTGAGCACGCTTCCAAACTGCTTCCATCAGTAAATTTTCTCGAATCCAAAAATCTCAAACATCCAATTTGAAAAGAAATATAATCTTCAGAGGTTTTCGGAAGAATAGTTACTTTTATTTTTCTTTCAGCGCATTTATCTAGTAAATCTTCAATAAAATGATGGTTATCGTATTTAGCGTTATTATAAAATATAACGGGAATAAAATCAACTTTTTAGCTCTTAAATTACATTTACTATGAGCTGCGCCTCTATACTTTCCTGTTAAATGATCGTGATCTCTAACTTTTTTCTTATTTATATCCGTTGTATCGGGAATAAAACGTTTATTACAATTTTTACATTTTTTATATTTTTTTACATCACTTGATGTCATTTTTAATATATTATCTTTAGCAAATAAAGTAGTAAATTTATCATTTAATTTTAATAAATAATTAATATATTCTGATATAGAATTCTCACCGATAAATTTCTTATAATAACTTCTCTGAATTTCCGGAACATCGGAATGAATATATAAAATTTCAGCAAAAGCCTTTTGTTTCGTTAAATATGTTGTTCTATCGATGTTATTAATATTATCTTTAATTTCCACAAAATCAATAAAATCTCTTATTTTTTTTAATATCAATTTTATCTTTCCCTAATAAATTAAAAGCTTCTATATCAGAATATATCAAAATATGTATTTTATTTTTAGTGGAAATTTTTAAATTTATAACAACATTTGTTTGGAAATGCTGCTTTAGTGGGTTCGTATTTTTCGCAATCTTCCAGATGTTTTTTATACGATTTTTCAATTCTAAAAAATACCCCACAATTCATGCATAAATGTTTAGCATGTGCTTTTTCCTTATTTAAATAAACTGAGATATCAATACATCTAACTATATGTGATATTTTTTATATTCTATTTTATTATTTATTTTTATTTTCTTTAAATCAGCATATAATATAATATTGAACCCATTAATATTTCTATGTGAATATAATATCGGTACTAAATCTCTATTTGCATTTGCACCAAAAATATTTACTTTTTCATTTTCACTAACTCGTTTATTAAATTGTTTTAAATCTTCAATAGAAGATGGAAAATTAATATCTTTAGATAAATTATCGTAATATTGTTTTTCTCGATTATATAAATTCTCGTATATATTAATTCTATATTTATTATTCATGTTTCTAATTTCATTCCATTTTCGATAGTAGGGGAAAAATGTATGTTCTCCACCACCCCCCCGGGGGGGTCGTAACTAGTTACCGTGGTTGCCATGGCAACGGTCGCGGTTACCATGGCAACGGTCGCGATCACCTTAGCAACGGTCGTGGTTACCATGGCAACGGTCGCGATCACCTTGGCAACGCTTCCGATTGGTCGACGGTTCCCTAGCAACGGTCGCGATTACCTTGGCAACGCTTCTGATTGGTCAACGGTTCCCTAGCAACGGTCGCGATCACCTTAGAAACGCTTCTGATTGGTTCCTTGGTTCCCTAGCAACGGTCGCGAAACTGGGGGCGATCGCCGGCATTCACTACAGCAACGGTCTGATTGGTCGACGGTCCCTAGCAACGGTCGCGATCACCATAGCAACGGTCGCGATCACCTTAGCAACGGTTCCGGTTCACTTGGAAACGCTTCTGATTGGTTCCCGGTTCCTTAGCAACGGTTTCGGCCCCCAGGGTAACGGTAACCAAGGGACGTTTTTCATTAGCAACGGATACAGTGATCCAAGGTGGTTGTAACCATGGTAACGGTTCCCGCATCCATAGCAACCGTCACCCCATAACTAAGGACCGTAGAAAAAAGTGCTAATCGATCACTGCACAGTTCTCAGAGGTGCTAAGGAATATTTTGAAAGTGCTAATCGATAGTGCACATTTTGCCACACATTTCTAA
>MQRK01241503.1:15457-26270 GCA_001938485.1 Girardia tigrina | reverse complement strand
TAGAAGATGTAATGAAGCCCAAGATTGAATGCTTCAGTGTTGTCTTCACGTTACTGAGAAACGTGAGTTTTTGAGATTATAAAATGAAAGGGAAAAATCAAAAATCTCCATATAGAATTTTATCATTGTTCGGAGTTGCTGAATAATGGTCTGATCTACGATCAAACTTTTTTGAACAATCTGATGATTCGAATAAAAGTGCAAGGGAAACAGAAGATAAGGAAATGAAGTAGAAAATATTGTTAAGTGAATTGGTCTCTAGAATCACAAAATATGTTGCTCAATTTATTAGCATTGATCTAATTTATTAGGTGTATGCAAAAGAAATGTCGATTTTAATGTATTTAATATTCATTGTTTAAAATATTTAGAAAATCATTAACAGATAGATTCATTTTTAAATTTACTTTAAAGCTTAAACTTTACTCTATATTTTGATACCAAGTATGAAATTATTGTTGATAATTTAATGTGTATTTCTTTTATTTTAGAAATGCTGAAACGGCTTGGAATATAACCAGTGTATTTGGACAACATAACACTAATTTACAAACAGCACAACGTTGGTTTTCTAAGTTTTGTGGCAACAAGAGCCTTGAAGATGAAGAACATGGTAGTTGACCATCGCAAGTTGACGAAGACCATTTGAAGATGGTAATCAATGCCTTCTCGCATAACAATTCCCTGGAAGTCGCTCAAGAAGTAAACGTTCACCAATCAACAGTTGTTCGACATCTGAAGAAAATCGGGAAAGTAAAAAAGCGGGACAAATGGGTACCGCACGAATTAAACGAAAATAACAAATCGTCGTTTTAACGTGTGTTCTTCTCTGCTTTTGCGTAATCAAAGCGACCCGTTTCTGGACCGAATTGTAACGTGCGATGAAAAATGGATCTTATACAACAATCGGCAACGTTCTTCTCAGTGGTCGGATTTCAATGAGGCTCCAAAGCCTTTCCCAAAGCCTACATTACACCAAAAAAAATTTATAGTAACTGCTTGGTGGTCCGCACACGGTTTAATCATTAACAGCTTAATAAAACAAGGTAAAACAATTACAGCGGAAATGTATTGTCAGCAAATTGACAAAATGCACCAAGAACTACAAAAAACAGCCGGCATTACTCAATAGAAAAGAAAATATTCTTCAGCATGACAACGCTCGTCCACGTGCTGCAAGAAAGGCCATTCTGAAGTTAAACGAGCTGGGATATTAAACTTTACCACATTCACCGTTCTCACCAGATCTTTCTCCTACAGACTATTACCTTTTCAAACATTTCAGGTTCGCGAAATTAAATGCTTTAGAAATTAAGGAGATGCTGAATGAGTCTAGGAAGACTCCATAGCCTCTAGAATTTTATGAAACTGAAATAAAAACCCATTGGCAACAGTGTGTTCAATGTAATGGTTTTTATTTTGACTAATAAAGTTAATTCTAAAGATAGTTATGTTCATTTAAAGTTGATAAAAACGACATTTCTTTTGCATCAACCTAATAACAACTGGAAAGAAATTTTGTTCTCATAAGTTATTAAAGCGTGAAAGGAGCATTCACGGACTATGGAGTTCAACGCAATACTGTCGAAAGGGATTTAGAAAAAGGATAGGGCGAATAGTGGATATTGAATTAAATATACTCTGTGCCAGAGACAGAAAATCAAGAAGCGAACGCCACGGCCCCGAAATTAATTTAATTAAATTATATTCAAACAATATCATAATGTATGGTTAAAGGTGAAATAAATTTTACTAAACATATTTTCACTTTTATGAAATCGTGAAAATTTTGAAATTGACTCTATTCGAAAGAAATTTATCATTTTCAATTAATGTTCAAATTTATTATCATTTAAATATGTAATAATTTATTTAAATGTGAGAAACCTGAGTTTGGAGTTTATAAAATGAAAGGGAAAATCAAAAAAAAAATTTTTCATCGCACGTTACGATTCGGTCCAGAAACGGATCGCTTTGATTACGCAAAAGCAGAAGTTTAAGCTTTAAAGTAAATGTAAAAATGAATCTATCTGTTAATGATTTTCTAAATATTTTAAACAATGAATATTAAATACATTAAAATCGACATTTCCTTTGCATCAACCTAAATATGATTTGAATAATTTCTTTAATAATTTTTGAAATTGTAATGTAATTGTTTTAATTATCAAATTTATTATAGAAAATGACTTAATTCCGTAATGAACTATTGATTATTATTATTTTGTTATAAATTATTATAAAAATTTTGGAAAGATTCATTAATCCCAAAGCAGAAGTTAAGTAATTTCTTTCATTGTTTGATAATCCATTGGAACGACATCGGTTCTGAAGGTATTGTCTTCGTTAGTCACAAACAAGTTTTTCATTTGACATCTTTTCACTGTTAAAAAACTATAAACATATAATTCCTTTAATGAACTATGAATAAAATATAATTTGATAAATAAATATTAATTTCGAAATTTTCTTATGGTTTTATGATAATCAAATTTAAATTTACCTAATTTTTCATCGATTTCCTCAAATTTAGTTTTCAGATCTGAAAAGAACAGATGACAAATTTAGTTTAAGTATCATGAAAGACAAAAAATAAAAAAGAACATAGATTTCATTGTAAACGAAACTAGAAAAGATACATTTTAAACACAGATTAACCTCAAAAGTCTGTTAAAAAAATAAATAAACACGCAAATATATAATGTCTAGATTTAGTAATGACCCTTTTAATAATAATGTAAACAAAGGTCATTTTTTATTATTAAATTTATTTCCAAAACAAACTTTTTTTAGACGTATGGTGTAATAGTTTTTCAACTACATAAATAGTAATTAATCACTTTATTTAATTACGTTGAAGATGTCATTATGGTGAAAGGCGTTTCTTTTGGAAATCAATTATACATATATAAAAAATTCTTAAGCAAACCAAAGTATATTAATTTCGACGGTTTAACCGTCATCATCAGAACAAATGATTTTTCAAACGAAATTTACTTATGTACAGTTAATGATTGTGTAATCAACACGTAACCAGTACATCATTTATGTGAGAAGTGGTTGCAACCTCAATACCAGAATTCATTTTTTTAACACCAAAATTTATTAATATTAACAATTCACATATTTAAACAATTTTTTCTGTTAATTTAATTATCTCGCCACAAATTAATCTATTAAATTTATTTCTATTCAATTTTTTAAATCTTGCAAATTTATTAAATAATTTCACATTAAAACTAAAAATTTATTTTAAAATTTATTTAAAATTGTTTCATACTTCTATTAAAATATATAAATTGTTATGACTGTAAAAATATTTTTATTTATAAATAAATATTTAATATTTAATGGTTTTCTTATTCTTTTTAATGTTATGATATCTAATAGATACATTAAAAAGATATTTTTTACTTTTAAATATATATGTATTTTTTTTATGATTTTCTTTTATTATATCATTTTTAATTTTTAAAATATTTAAAAAACACATTACATAACATTAAAAATATATTTTATTTTTAAATACGTATTTGATTTTTTAATAGTTGTTTTATTATATCATTTTTAATTTAAAAATATTTAACAAGCATATTAACTTTGAAATATGTTACTTTTTAAATCAAAAAAATAATAAATTATTCTGGCGAGATAAAAATTTAAATTAACCCATCATAATTTAAAAACTCTCAACAAAGTTGTAGTGAATGCAGTTTGAATGTTTCTCGATTCTCCTACAGAGATGACGTAAGAGAATCTAGTAACACAGTCGTAATGAAGGTGGAAGTAACATTGCAGGACATAGAAGACATTGTGAAAGAGATATAAATTCACAACACTTTAAAATTCTGTGCACTCAATTTAAAATTAGTGGGAGAGAGTGACATGGGAAGCGTCATATATATAAGGATAGGAAAATTTGTATATAAAAACCTTCAAATTTAACTTACCAGCCATAAAAAAATCATCCTAAATGCATCAACCACTATCTTATCAACCTTTCAAAAAGTGAACAGTTTTATATAATAGACATATGTAATGAAGTTAAAGTGAACGGATCAATGGGTAACCTAGGGTAGACTAGGCTCCCTACAGCAAATTATTCAACATTTTTCATTGGGGAAGAATACAGCGGTGTACTCTAGGCTAGCCCGAAAGTGTAAAACGTATTGATATGCTTTTGTACCAAAATTGAGTTTATTTAGAGAATATACAAATTCCCGTCTTGTGTCAATGTATTACATCGACATAGATATGTAGTTCACTACATCAATCTCCAACAAGCCATAAGGAATCCATCGGACTTTCAGTTTAATCAGTTAAAATGGCTTCAGCCATATATCGATTTTAACACCAATCTGAGGACCAATGCCAAAAATGACTTTGAAAAGGATCAGTTCAAACTGTATAATAACAGTGCTTTCGATAAACGATGGAGAATATCCGCAACAGAATCAACATCGAACTTGTATGCGATTGGATGCGTCTAAAGAAGCTCATTGCAAAATCAAACTTCTACGACAGCATCATATACACCAAAAATCTGGTGAGTATACACATGCTAAATACATCCCTGGAGTTTAATAAGCATTAATATGCGGGGATTTCAATCCTATATCTATCCAAGACCTTGATGTATGATTTCCATTATGACATCATGGTCCCTAAATTCAAGCAGGATTTACAACTAATGTGCATGGATACTGATAGCTTTGTCTAACAGATTTATACAGAAGATCTATTTGCGATTTGAATGAAATTGCACAACATATGGATACATCAGACTATCCAAATTACTCAACATCAAATAAAAAGGTCATTGGGAAGTTTAAAAATGATGTCCTAGGGCATATTATATCCAGATTTGTGGTACTACGGTCTAAGATTTATGTCATTGACGTGAGCGGCAAGATCAAAAAGAGGGCCAAAGGAGTTCAACGGGCAACATTAGTCAACTACATCGGTTTCAATTATTCTTTGAGAGTTCTAATGGTACAGAGCAGCATAATATCAGAAATGAGAAGAATTAGACCAAGAGAACATCAAGGCTCCTCAGTTGTGAGGCGGAAGAAGAGTCTTCACTGGTTTGATCACAAGCGACACATTATGACAGATGGAATACAAACACTACCACATGGACATTATTTGTTGTAAATTATCAACTTGTATACTTTGTACATATTTGTTACATGTGAAATATTATATAAATAAATGTTTGTTAAAAATAATCGTGTTATACATATCTTTATTCAAAATCTTGTAAACAATAACTTTTATTATGTATAAAATATAAAATATATAATATAAATATACATAAGATATAAGATATAATATTGTTAAGGTTTCGAAAGATACATATAAACATTTTTGACAAAATTTTATGTAGAGAAAATTTAAAATAATTCTTTTGGTAAAATTATTAATTTCAAACAAAATAATATTTAGTTTAGCAAAATTTGGAATCAAAAATTAAAAATATTTTAGTCTTTGATTTATTCGATCAATTTTCAAGGTTAGAAAAAATTAGTATATAAACAACAACGAATTCAGACATAATCACAAAAAATAATTTCCTGCAACAAAAATTGAAGAAGATTCCGTGTCGAGTAAATTTATTTAAATTCTTTATTTTTATTTCTTTTGAAGTTGAAGTCGAACTAAGTATCCTGTATAGGAGAATAAAGTTCATTCGACTTTAAGGGTTTAACGGTTATCGTTCGTTTAGAAGATTTAGAGTTTGAGAATTAACAAACTGTGATCTGATAAACTCGCATCGAATATCCGTTTGTGAATACGTCTATTGATACTATTGAATTGAACAACATAAACTGTGTGCTATTTTGTGTTATTGAAAATAAAGTTTTGAAAGAGAATTTTGTGTTCATTCATTTATATATTTATGTTGGAAGTCCTTTCTGATTGATTGGAGTCAGATTAAAGAGTAAAGAATAAAGATTTGACTGTTTTTAAAAGTAAATAATAATATTAAAGATCTTAAATACCCAACAATATGTTAACTGTGCATTTCGTTGACATGATGAATACAATATGTTGACATGATGAATGCAATTCCTTGATATGATGAATGTATGACGATAGCAACGTAGTTACGGTCACGTTTTGAATGGTTGATAAGATAATTATATAATATAATATAACATAGAATATAATATTTATTTAAAGTTTGATAAGGTAATTTGAAGAATGATAAGGTAAATTTGGAGGTAGTTATACATAAATGCAAAGTTTATATATATAAATGAAGGTTGGTAAGGTAAATTCATGGTTGTTATTGTAATGTTAATGGTGCCTTAAGTAATTTTGATGATTTTAAAGGTAATTTCATTGGTTGTTAAGGATGATTTTGATGGTTTTTAGTTAAATCTGATGGATTTTAAGGTAATGGTGACGGTTTGAAAGGTAATGTATATAGTTTTCATAATGCATTTATACAAAACCTATGAATAGTAAACACATTGCACATAGATTGTATATGCATTGTAGCCTAGTGCACTTATATTTCACGCATATTCGAATAAACACAAGGCATCGATTTCTGCTCACCTTTTTGAAAATGTTCAAGTGGAATCTGACTATCTATATATAGGTTCTTACCTAGAGTTCTAAGTGAATTATCATAATTTTCGTATTGTGCTTTGTTCTACCTGCCTAGACTTGAGTAATAACTTAGGCATAGAAAAATCAATTTTTTAAAGAGTTTCGAAAACGTTGACGCTGATTCCGAATATTTACCTATGTATTTCTATACATGTATTCAGACAGATTTTCGATATGGTGCTCCCTTCGACTTCTAAACCCTATGGGAATTCTACCCCACTTTGCAGTTTAATTTTTATTATATGAAAAACAAATCAATATTTCGAAAATCTAATTGCACTGTTGGATAGAGAATAAAAATATGCACCAAATCTAATGGACCAATATAAAGAATTTGCAGTTTTTGAAATTGTGAAAATTTTAATTTAATGATTTTACACACTTGCACATGTGCTGCACAGTGCTAGCACACTAACACATGTGAAAAACTCTGTGCTATATTAATTAACACATGTGCCATTTTAATAAACACATTTGGGTACTGTGCAGTGATCGATTAGCACTTTTTGAACTGCTGCCATGGTAACGGCACCCATTTCCGTGGTTACCATAGCACTGTACCGATTGATAGTGTACATGCGCACTATTGATTTTCAAATGTGCAATATTGATTAGCACATGCGCTGACCTGCCCCTCCCGGTTGAATGAGTGAGGGAGAACCCACATTTTTCCCCTACTATATATATATATTATATTGTAAGATAATAATAATGTCCAAGATTAATTTGTTTCAATACGAACAGAATATCCCTATACATATTTCATATCAACAAAAGATGTAATTATTCTCGGATTTTACGAAACAAAATGGAGATGTGCAAAGAGACTTTACAGAATAATAAATGTTATTCAAAAACAAATTTATCACAGTTACGTGAATGTTTTATTTACAATAAAAATAAATTTACTCACAATTATTTTTTAATTCATTAAATTCTTTGTTCAGATCTGAAATATATTAAAATCTAAATCAAGTATCTGAAAAGACCAAAAAGAATATTGAATAAAATATTTCTATGAATCTTCTTATCCAACAGATTCTTGGAATCTATTTGCAGAATCCATTGGACCTTTGGAGATTCCAAAATGAATCCATTTGAAAAATAATGGGTCTTGTGTAAATAGGTGAAGAGATTTATAAGTAAATTAAAATAAATTGATCAATATGGTTGAAGAATCATCAAATAGTTGTTTATTGAGAGGAGAGTTCCAAAAATGTCTTTTTTCAGCTAATATTGTAAATTAAAAAATAACTCGTGTAGAAAAGAAGGTGTTAGAAAATTAATCAAATAATCAACCACAAATAATGAGCTAACCTGCTGATGTAGCTGGTCGAGGTTGAAGTGGATCTATCAAATATATAAATTTAAAATAATACTTTTAATTATTGAAAATGTTTTTAAAATCTCCTCAATATTTTTAATTTTTTATTTATTCAATTATTTTTTGATAACTTTAAATTTTTTGTCATTCATTTTTACTTTTCATAATTTATTTTATTTTACTGAAGCAATTTAAACATTGACAATCATAATGAATTAAAAATGTATTTAAGAGGGTTGGTTGAACTAATCCTTTCCTTTATAAATGATTGAGACACTTGATACTTCTTTGCGAAATGTAGAAGTAAAGTATAATTGTTGAAATGCTTTAAAATTTTTAATCGTCACATTATCTAAAGAAATGACCACGGTCAGGGACGACCGACGACTTTAACAGGTTAAAAATTTAAATTTTAAGGGCCTATCGGTTGTTTTTCATTGCTTATGTAACATATAGCAGTGTCACTAAAGTAAAAAAATCACCCGATAGACACCATATTGGACCTTTTTATTATTACAAAACTAAGCTCAAGGAGAAGTACCCTACTTTAATCAAGTGAAAGCGTGCACTGCTTCAGCAAGACAATGCCAAGCCGCATACCGCCAAGAAGACAACGGGTAGGTTCCAAAAGTTGGATGGAGTCGAAATTCTGCCGTATCCCGCTAACAGCCTTATTTGCATTCTAGCCGACTATGGCCTCCTCCGATCCACGCAACACTTCTTGAATGGCCACTGATTTGAAGCATTCGATAAAGTTGAACAAGCATGTCTAAAGTTCTTCAATTCTAAGCAGCCGGAATGGTACTTTAACCAGATCCAAAAGCTTTCAGACCATTGAAAAAAGTTAGTCGAAAACGAAGAATTGTACTTTGAAGATTAATTGTTATTTATTTAAAATAAATTCTTGCACAAAAAATTGTATTTTTCATTCTTGACCGGGAACTTTTAGGACAACCAAATATCTCCTTCCACGATGACCATCATTGAATAAAATACTTGGTTCAAATTCTACTATCCACACTGCCAGAATTTCAGCCATTTGACATCTTGAAACAATAGTTCCATATTGTAGAATTTCAGGATTCGTTGGTTTTCTGCGTTCGTCTACGGAAGCAATGCAGGCGTTGAAAAATCTTCAATTATCTCCTTTATATTTCTCAATATCACTCGTGGAATTGAATGTTTGTGAACGTAATTGTGTTTCTCCACCTGCAGCCTTATGATATTTACACCAAGAATCTGTACCACTGGGACCCATGGAATAAGCAGAAATTTTGTCATTACATCTTAAAGGATGAAATATAGTGCCAATCGCATCTCTCATTTCTTTTTCTGAATGTCAAAGAATTTCCCTGTCAGTCAACTTTTACACATTTTTTTATAAAGTAAAACAGTTTGCTTACCTGCTACCAGCGTATTTATGACGTTCTTATAATAAAACAAAATGAATATAATTAAATAAAAATCAAATAATTAAATGTTTCAAAGATTTTCATATAAAAATTATTAATATTCCCTTTCAAATAAAATAGAATAAGATTTTATTTCGCTTCCTAATTTAAAATAAATTACTTCTTTATTCTCTAATATGATTTCTAAAAGAAATTTCTCTTTGGTTGCCCTTATCTTTAGAAGAAATTATTATTCTTGTTATTCTTGTCGTATTATATAACATTACGTATCAAACTGTTCGTAAAGAATTTGGCTATCTTCTGAAGGTCGATTTAAAGAAATGATTATAAAAAAATATAAATTAAACACTGATTATAAATTTTTTATGTGCCCGTAAGATTATTAAAAGGATAATTAATTTTTGTTGAAGAATATTTTGTAATTTTTACCGCAAACGTGGTAAAATATTTCGAAAAATTAATTAACTACTTGAAGATTATTTCAAACAAACCTGATTCTTCACGTGGAGTTATCTCTAAATAAGAAAATATAAAATAACATAAAATGAAAAAATAATGAACAAATTATATAGATGAAAATATTTTAAAAGAATCAGTACAAAATTGAAAATTTAAAAAATTGTTGGTTGTATCATTTATGAATATTTCCTTAAGAAATATAATTTTTATTATACGACTTTTGTTATTAATTATATGTAGATGTAATAAAAATATATCTAAAGTTAATACCAGAAGGATTTTTTGAAGATGAATCCGAATTTGGGGGACCTAAATAAATAAAGCAGAAAAATTAAGAATAAAAATTTTTTTTAAACTCAAGAAAAACTTAAAGATACAAAAAAAATATAAAATATGGTTTGAAGTTCAAAATAAATATTTGCAGTTATAACACGTAAAAATATATACTGAGCGACAAATTTTTTAACACATTTACACTTTAGTTTATATCGTAATGATATGTACAAATAGTAAAATTTTTATGTTTTATTGTAAATTTTAAGGTTTAGAAAAAATAAATAAAAATTTGTCACTAATTAAATTTCATTTGTGCTAAAAAAATTATTGAAAAATTGAATTTCATGCATAGTAAAAAACGATAATTTTTTTTAAAACAGTAACATTTATTCTAGGACATTAAACTGTTGTACAGATTTCCATTCATTTTTAATATCTTGCATAGTCGACTTCTTATTGACCTATACAATTCGATAACAATATGTCTTTTAGATGAGTTAAAAAAGTTTATTTTAAAAAGTTAATATCATAAATAATTGAATTTTAATTGTTTAGTATTTATTTTAAGAGTTATTCGGAAGAATTTTTTGTTAAAATTTTTGTTGTCAGAGATGTAATAAAAAAAAAGATAATTTAAAGTTAAAAGGCAGTTGGAAAGTCTGCAAATTAAAATTCGATAAATAATAGATAATATATATATATATATATATATATATATATATAT
>MQRK01241502.1:1097-16844 GCA_001938485.1 Girardia tigrina | reverse complement strand
TTATTTCTTAAATGAAATATTTAACATGAAAAAATATAGATAATTATTTGTTTAAATAATATCTATTTTGAAAGTATATTTAGTAAAAAATAAATTTTAATAGATTTGTGATTCGTTGTCGATATTCGTTGTCTATATATATATATGTTGGAAGTCCTTTCTGATTAATTGGAGTCAGATAAAGATTTCAGTTTAAAGATTTCAGATTAAAGATTTCTAATACCCAACAATATGATAAAATGTTTGATCTATAGATCTTGGACACTTTCATCTACCAACGCAAAAGTTTATGAAAGTATTGATAAGTACATGAATTTACTTCATAAAAATGGATATTCCAAATCGATAGTTGAAAAATTAACTCGTGAAACTGTCGATAAATTAATTGAATCGGAAAATGAAAATGAAAAATCAAATACAATAAATAGCGATAAAAACAAAAATCAGATAAATAATAATTATGATAATATTGGTTTTGTTTTGACTGTTTCCTACTCTGAGGGTTTCAGAAAATTCAAAAACTCTATTATGAAACATGATGAAAATAATTTATTAAATTTAAAAATTGTATCTAGATCATGTAAGATAGGAAGTTTGTTTAGTAGTAAATCTATCACTCCAACTAGTTTATGTTCCAATTTAGTTTATAATTATAAACTAAATGTAATGTGTGTGAAGTCATACACATCGGAGAGACTTGTCGTCATCTCTGTAAACAAATTCAGGAATATAATAGCAGGGAAAGTGATAGTAATATTTCTCAACATAAAAAGAACTGTTTGAATAGTAAAGTTGATGTAAGTAATTTTAAGATTTTATGTTCACAATTTGATAATTACTGGGAGAGGGTGCTGTGTGAAGCATTATTCATCAAATTCTTTGATCCTAAAATCAATGTGCGAACACCATCCTCTTCAACTTTATTCAAAGTATTTTCATGAATTAAATTACATAATTATTACATAAACATTGCTTTAGTATATAAGCGCGAGTATATCATCGTTAATTTACGTGGTACGCTCAATAAGTAGTGAGCCTAACATGGAAATAATATTCTGATTCCAATGAATTTTTTTTCATAACAAGAAAGTTATTAAGATAATATTTGTAATATTTGTTTTAATCTATTATTTGTGTTTAGGTTAGAGAGCATATAAATTCGAAAATGTAATTGTAAAATGTCCAATATCGAAGCGTTATTCGTTTCTTGTTAATGAAAGGGAAAAACCAAGAAGAAATATTCGTGGAGCCTAGTTCGGTTTATGGCGAAGAGAGTCCATCCATATCTACGTCTAACGATAGTTCAACCATTTTTGTGATGGTCGAACGTCTGTTTTTGCTGAAGAAAAGTCAGTTAGGCCACGTGAAATTGGCGAAGAAATAGCGGAAAAACTCAAGAAAATCGTGCAGTGCGAGCGACGAATCACCACCAGAGAACTGACAATGCGATTAAACGTAAGCACAAGTACCAGACAATCACTGTTTGCGGAAACTAGAATTATAAAATTGTGTGCACGCTTCGTACCACGATTTTTAACAGCAGACATGAAGGATCGGCGATTGATGTACTGCCAGGAAAACTTAAACCTCTATGAACGTATTGGAGACCGCTTCTTACAGAATATTATGACAATGGATGGAACAACACTTTACGTCTCAGAATCAGGACGTGATTTTCAAGAGTGGAAGCTGCCAGGGGAAGGGTGTTCCAAGAAGATGCAATCATCAACCTCTCACAAAAAAGCTCTCACCACTTTTTGGGATGCAAATGGAATTATCCTTGCTGATTTTGCGGAAGCTGGTGTTCGTATCAACAGTGAATACTACTCCCAGCTCGTGCTACAGGTCAGAGAGCTGAGAAGGAAGAGCAGAGTTGGGGAGTTATATTATTTGCATGACAATGCACCAATCCACACAAGTGGGCTGTCAATGTCATCAATAGAGGGTTATGGCCTCACGTTGCTCTCACACCCTCCATACAGCCCGGATCTGGTGACATCCGATTATCATCTCTTCAACCACCTTAAGCGAGCTCTCAGAGGTCAACATTTAGCTACAAAAGAAGACTTGAAGGATGCAGTCTCAAATTTCCTGGCTCAACAACCACCGAAATTCTTCGAAAAAGCCTTTCTGGACCATGTTGTGCGCTGGAAAAAATGTGTTGGTGTGAATGGAGATTTCTTTGAGAAATGATACCTTTATAACTTGCTTGTTATGAAAAATAAATTTCATTGGAATCGGATTATTATTTTTATGTTAGGTTCACTACTTATTGAGCGCACCACGTAGTCTAATTATAATTACATTATTGTTTAAGAAACCAAGAAAATGCAAATCCTAATAAAATTTTATTAGAAAAAGTGAGACCAAATTCGGTCATTTTTTATGAGTCCTCCTTTTGCATCTATATAAGGTTTAATTCGTCGAGACATACCCTCGATGAAACAATGACAAGCAGTCTCAATGTCCAGATCATTGCTCCGTATATCTTTTGTTGTATTTATTAATTCTTCTTTGGTATTTAAATAAAGTGTGAACTTTTCTTTTAACAAAGACCATAAATTCTCTATTGGAGAGAGATCTGAGCTATATGGAGGCCGTTTTAAGACAATAATGTTCTGGCTTTCTAAAAATGAAGTTAGAGTATTGAAATTATGACACAGAGCATTATCCTTCTGAAAAATATCAATCCCAAATGAATGACATTCATTCATTAAGGGTGACAGGTTATTTTGAAGGATATTTATGTACTTTTCTGAATTCATGGTTCCTTCAACTATTTCTAAGGCTCCTGTTCCATATTTTGAAAAGAAGCCCCAGATCATTATTCCTTTAAGAAATGGTCGATGTTGCCTTGTGTGTTCATTTTGAATTATTTGGTCTTTTCCTTTTCTTATATATTGTACTCGTGGAGGAAATATATCAAAAGCAGATTCATCGGAAAAAAGAACATAAAATTTAATTGTGGGGAATATTTGAATGTTTGATGTTTTGTGTTTGAATGTCTATGTTGATTTGGAAATGTGTCTCTCCTATCCAGATGGATGATTAATATTTTAATTCTTATTATCTAAAAATATGTAATGGTTAAATTTATTTTTAATTTCAAATAATATTAAAATTTTAAATAAGTTAATTAATTTTTATAATATTTAATAAATAAATCATATTAATATTTTTTAAATAATTAATAATCATTTTAATTATTATCCAATAAGTTTTGAGTAAATATTTTAATAAAATATTTATTTCCCATTTGCTAAAAAAATAATGAGAATTAATTCATTCATCCATTTCGTTTAGAATGCAAATGTACGAAAGTTTTGACAAAGATTGTCTTAACGACAAACAAAATTGTTGGTTTAAATAAAAATATAAAAAGTCAAATTGGTGTTCTTAATATTAATGAAAAAAATTATTATGTAATATAACCATTAAGAGACTCAGTTTTTATCTTAACGATCCATTCATGGAATTTAGTTCAACATTTACTCTATCAGCTTTTACTGATTTGGTACCATTCAAAAATCGAATTTTCATTTCTTGGGTTTCTTCGACTAAACCCAACTTCTCAGCCAAATTTATATTAATGAATGAATTTGTGCTAGCGTCAACAAGTAAAAGGTTCACTCTGAGTTGATTTCCTTTATTCATTAGATAAACGGCAATGGTTCTCAAGGACACAGAATTCATTTTCCTCTATGAGATCATTGACAAATGTCCCACCACTCGGAGGCTGATAAAACTCTCCCTCTGGGATTTTACCTCTTTGCTCTTCTTTATCTTCCGTGTATGTATCTGTACGCATTTCCTCTTTTACAAATTCCTTTTTGAAAATTCCAACATAGAGTCCTTCCAAATTCTCTTTCTGATTTTGCTGCACTTTTTTCTTCCTTTTGAAAAAAGGCTTTCTCACTAAATATTTCTAGAATATCTTTCTTTCGCTCTTTGCGATTAAATATACTGATACTATGAACGGCTTCCACAGCGGTCCGTTTTATTTCTACCTCGTTTATCAGCCAATCCTTTAAAACTGATAAATTCTGAGGTTTTCCTTCTGAAAGGCGAGTTCTCTCTAAACGCTCGACTAAAACTTAAGGTAATTTTGCCACCAAAGTAATGTATAGTAATCCTCCTTCAATCTCCACTTCCTTGTTATTGTTCTCTGATCTAGAAGATATAGCTTCCAGCAATCCTACAAAACATTCCAGGTCCTTTAAATTGTTTGCCCTTAATGGAAAGAATTCATTTATTTCTCTCATTAAATTTGCGCATTGCGTCTGAGCACCTCCATATCATTTGTCCAAATTGGCTAGTATCGTTTTGTAGGATTCTTGGGTTATGTCGATATTTTCGATCAATGTCTTAGGTTCGCCAATAAGGCATTGATTCAACATTATTGGCTTCGCAATATCTGACATCTTTGAGGAATTGACATATGCTTCGAATGTTCGCTTCCATTTTTCATATTCACCCACGTTTCCCAAAACTTTGGGTAAGGTTACCATTGGAATTTGATGGAAATTCTATCTTTCATCACCTGAACTCGTTCCTCCTCTTTGATCTGTTTATGATTGATGTTGAATCTCTGCTTTGCAGCTGCCAGTACCTCTTTGTTTTGATCTTCTAATTTTGTCAACTTCTTGTCTATTATTTGGCTTTACTCTTTTTTCTTTAACCGTTTGGCATTAATTGTCATTGATTCGAAATCCTTCAGCACTTCAATATAGCATTCGTTGTACGAAAACATCGTTTTATTGAGTTCTTCAGTTGATATTTCTGCATGTCTGAGCTTGCTTCTTAATTGTAATAATTTATCTTTTGAACTCCTTTGACTAAGCATTTTTCTATTTAAATTATCTTCATCCATTTCCACGCCTCCTTTCAGGCCAAGCAAAAGATGAAGTGTAGCATTCTTAGCTATATCACTCTCCTTTATTGTTTTTTGATCTTCCAAGAGTAATCCATCAAACCATAATTGCTGCAAGCTGATTTGAATTCTCTCCTTGTTTTAGATTTTTGCTTTGATGTGTTTTATCGTTTCTCGATTCTTCACATCCAAGGCAATTGTTTTGCTAGAAGGAGTTTTTTTATGAATATCTGCAATTCTGTGTCTTTTCCTTCAAACTTTTATTTTATCTTATTTTATCTTATTTTATCTTCAGGCAAATCGAGATCTTCTTTTTTAACACATTCAAGATTCTTTCGAATGACTTTCAGTATTTTATTTTGCTGTAACATTTTTCGGTTTATATTTAATGGAAGATCTTCACTTCCAATAACACCCTTCACAAAATTCAAATGTGCTGAAAACAAATTCTCACAACTGCCCTCGAACATTGCACTTTTACAATCCTTTTGTTGTTCTATAACATCTTTAAGACTCGTCAGTTTAAATCCGGTTAGCTGGTGGAATTTTGTGAGATATGTATTCCTTATTTGATCACTTATTTCAGCATTTAAACTCGTAATATTTGTTAAGTCGTTTAGACTCGTAATTTTCGATTTTGGTTGGTTTGAATCATTGAATATTTGATCAGGTTCTTTTCTACGCTCGATTCCAGTTTTATGATAATCGTCTTTAATATCGCCTTTTTTAAAAAATCTCATGAATATCTCTCTCACTTTCAAAAAATTCGAATTTATTTTTTAAGAATGAATTCCCAGCGATTCAGTCAAATTAGCTAAACTTGCGACGCTATCGTTATAAATCCATTACCATTTACATTTTTCGTTTATTAAGCCGCGATAACTACTATTTAAATGATCAACTTCATCATTCAATTCACTGTTAGAAGACTTTACGTTATCAATGACTGTATCAGAACGAATAATTTGATTTTTTGTTTGAATCAATTTTTTTCTAAAGGATCAGCTCTATTAACGGAATCCACAAATTTTAATTTAATTTCTTCCATTTCGATTCGATTTTTTTCCTCTCCATCTGCCGATTCATCGCGGCCACTTTCACAGAAGGTAACACCACTGCTGGGCAACATCGACAGTCGATCTCCAGCGCCAAAACACGACTTACTTCCCAGACCACGGCCAAGGAAAGAACAATCCACCAGACCTCCCACATAGACGCCGGACGAGGAATCGATCGGAGATACTCTCGGCCGATCATCCGAAAGCAATTGCTGACGATTCCCATTTATGTCCAAACATGATCTGCTACAAAATATTGACTTGTAATTATTTGTTGTATTTTTTTGCCTTTCGGAGATTTCAAATTCAAAATCGTTTATCCGCACTGAATCGATCGATCGTCGTTATGCAAATTCAAATTCAAAAAAATTAGAAGCAATAATTCAATCAAATCTTTATTTACTTTCAAATTTTTTTACTACATTTTAACTCTATTGATTAATTTAAAAAAATTAAACCTTTTTTTAATTTTCACAATTATAATTCCATTTGTTTTTAAACAATTAAATTAAATGTTTTTTTACAATCAAATTAATCTTTTTTGATATTTTTTTCCTTTCTTCAATCAATTCGGTTCATTGATTTGACTCGAACAAATATCAATATGTGATTTATTATTATTATTTTTATTTTGGTAATTAATATACAGAGTAAAGGAAGCTCTGCCGTTATCATCTTTATTTGAATAATTGTTAGCTGAGATAAAAACTAGATCAGCTTCCGTTCATTCTTATATTAAAAATCCTTGCTACAGGTGGCTTAAATACCATGATAATTATTTTCTCTCCTCTTAATTGTGCTGGAATTTGTCGGGCAAGGAAATCGAACGGTCGGTTAAGTGGGTGCTATGATCCGGTCGGGCCCGATGACCACCAGTCGGTGAGTCAATGTGTTTCGAGTTCTCTTTCTTTCGATGACGGCTTCCCGATTCGTCTCTCCGGCTCTGCTACGTTAGGTTCTCTCGGAATAGCGGTGAATGAGAACGGCTCGTCGGTAAATGACCTGAAGGTACAGCCGGTAGAAGCGCGGATATCTCCGAAATGACACATGATGTTGTGTTTTATTATTTATTATTATTATTAATCAAAAAAGACATGGTCGAGAAAAAAAATTTATTTTTATTCATGAAATTCAAAATTGTGACTCAGTTCATTCACATTCAGTTCACATAAACAAAAGAAAATTGGTTTTTTTATTTCGGTCGTTTGAACGGAGCACCACAATGTAGTTTCGAACGAAACAAAACGAACGCTCTGTCAAACGACTGATTAAATTCAAAACAAACTCATCACTTTCACCACAGATCTGATAATTCAAACAACGATTTGATTAGTAATTTTCGATCAACTTTTATTTACAGATAAAACTTAATCAAACACTATTCAATGAGATGTTTGGAAAGGTTTGTGTAGATAGTGCTGAATAAGTTAAACACATTTTAATCCACATAGTAATAAAATAATTGTCAAAAGATTATATACATTATATTATCCTTTTGATATAGTATCAGCTATTATGTTATTAAATGTAACTTCATTTCGGTAACATCATTTCCAATTATACACTTAGAAAATAACATATTTTGCTTATCGAATATTTTATAAATAAGCAACGACAGATCAAAATGGAAATATCATTTGAACAATAGTAAAATAATTACGCTATTATAAGTAAATTAAAATTTCTTTATTTAAATTAAACATTCAATTTAAACATTAACTAAAAATATATTTAAATGATAAAATTCAAATCGATATAATTTTATTTTACTTTAGCTTTGCTAGAATCTGCAGAAATGGAACATTCTCCAAAGAATTCCATTACACCTGATAATAAAGCTCAACATTTGAGAATACCAAGTCACGGAATAACCAACAGCTATAATTTATATAGAATCAGAAATTCCATGGCTCTTGAGAATAGGAAATTTAAGATACATCAAAGCAGGAAGTCAATTATCATGAAAAGAACATTGAGCCTACTAATATGCATCATCATATTGATGGTTGGCATTACCACTCACATCATTTATCGTCCAAATTATGAAATGTACAAAGCTAATAGCACTAATAGCACTTAAATACATTACTTTAAAAAAGTCTAGTAATGTTTCATAAAATTATCGATATGTTTTGTAATATTTTGAAAATTTTGACTTTTACTTTTTAAATGATTCATTTCCGAAACAAGTTAATAATTTCGACTGATTAACTTTCGTCCTCAAACAAAATACAGTAAGAATAAAACTATACATATGCAAGAAAGAAAAATTACTTAATCTCCATGTATTCGCTTTTTTATTTATAAATATTACTTAATCATTTTTTAAAAAATTCTTAACTGTTTTCGAGCACTTGTCAGGTCACAGATAGGCTGATATGAAACTTTTTTTCATTTTGTATTTATCCATTAGCAGTTTCATTGTGGTACCTCTGCAAGCAGATCCATTGTCAGAAAAGAAACATAAACGAAGTTAAAATTCCGAAAATATCTTATCTTTTTCCCAATCATTTCTTCAGTGGATTAATTACGTAAATTTATCTAAAATTCAAAATCTTGATGCCGAGTCTACTATTGTCAAACATAAAACATCGTTGAAATAACTCAAGTCGCTATACAGTTGATACTACACTTTGTTTGTCGATAATTGATCATTTAGATATTCTACTCTTAGTAGTAGACAGATCTTCGAACATGCATCACATTGATTTATGACTTTCTTAACTTGATTGATCTGATGCCATATTTCTCTTTTAGCAGAATATTTGTATTCTTTGATTCCATTTATTTCCTTGATTTCCTTAAAGCTCGGATTCAGATAGCATTTACTGAGATCTTTTACACCAGCCACTGTTATGTGACCTGGTCAAACTTTCTGACAAATTAAACTGGGATTTCCTTAATTCCAGTTCCATTTCAAGTTTTTTTCTACTCCTTCAATTCTCTGATGATACACAGCCATCATCTAACTACTATAGTTTCTTGGGGTTTGTGTGTTCTCGCATACTGACATAAACCACCGTATACTCTTGCTCAAATCGACATCAGTTGAACATATGAAAGCTTCAGGTTATCGCAAAATGTATACCTTTGATGGTCGCATCTAGTGTGCTGATATAAATGTAGTTTATGTCGTCTCTTTTCTTAACCAATAAGCTTCCTCATAAATATATCTGTTAACACATGGAAAAACGCTCATTACTATACTGCCACATAATCATTACAATTCTCCACTGACTAGCTTTTGCATAATCTCTAAAAAACCTGAACTTCTAACTCATTTCATTGATATTTTCTAAAATATCTTTAGGTTCTGCTTCACTCCAGTCAATCTTGTACTTTATTGCCAGTTTCTGAATGTAGACACAAGCTACCCATAACCACTGCAAATTGCTTTTTGAATTCAGTCCAAACACCCTCACATCAATATCTAAACAAATGTTTTTTTCTGTTTAAACTCTAAACCAAATCTCTGAAAGATTCCTGCCACCAAATTTGCATGAAAAAAACCTTTAACAATAAAGATATCATCTAATGTATCCTGGAACAGAAATCGTTTACTCCTCATTCGGTATTGTTTCGACTATCTTAGACATGTATTTCGGTACAATGGACAGACCAAACACCAATCTTGTCATCGCATACATTTGATCATTCCACAGAACTACATAGTACCTCCATAGATTAGCCAATAACTCCTCATTTGTAAAAATACCTTCAAATATATCACAGCGTAGTTGGGATTTAATTTTCTCCATTTCGGCAGTCATGATTGAGAACTTACGTAACAACAATCCAGATATCTATGAATGTGTTCGTTCAATAATCTGTAGTCTAATGGGCATATCCCCATAACAGTGAATTACAAAACAGCGAATTACATAACAGCGAATCTCAAAACCGTGAATCCCATAACAACGATTCTCAAAACAGCGATTTACTTTCCAAATAGAAAAGAAGTCAATTTGACATAAAATTTTATTTTAAGGAAATTCCAACTCTAAATACACTGTCAAAATGCAATTGGTGTGCTTAACTGGACTTTTAATATTTCTTAAAAGTAAAAAAAAATAAAAATAAATTAAGCAAATAAAACATAAACATGTATTTTACATATAACATTACATATTTTACATTTACATATGTATTATTCCAAAATTTCCTCCTTAGTCTGGATTCATTAATGTAAAACAACATTTTAATAAAATAGTTCTCACAATTTCTGCCGGTTACAATTTTAAACTCATTCTTAATACCACTTAACATATCTTCCTCATTAATACATGCCAGCGACTTTACAAGCCCTTTCTACTTTGAAAAGGTATTTTCAACCGGATTTAAAATGAGCTATACGGCGGCAAAAACAGTAAAATAAAACCCGCAACTTCCACCAATTCTCTAATGTTCCTTGTTGTGTGCCACCACATTTTGTTGTTTTTTATTGTTTGTTGTACAGGAGAATTTGGAAATCTTATAATTATGGTTGCGTTATATTTGTGTTCATTTTTTATGTGTTTCGTTGTATGTGAATGCCGTTTCCTATTCTGTTTTTGTGGATCGAAATATTTACCAGGTGAAATTCAATTTCAAATTTTAGTCAAATGACGAAATTAGATTCCGACAATATTGTATTATTTAGCTTTTCTTTATTGATATATTTTCTTTAAAATAGCTCAATTCGTTTCTCCTAGATTTAATTTTCTTCAGAAACCATTGATACAATATTTATTATTAATAATAAGATTAGTTAATAATGAATAGTGTCTGCAAAATTATTTGTAGAATTTTCTGATTTTTTTTAAATATTGCTAATTCTTTTTATAAATCATAATTTATTATTATCAGCAATTAATGGATTTTTGTTTGAATCGTTGAAAGTCGGTGGCAGAATATTATTTGAAATAAAAATTAAAAATGGACTGAATATTTTTCTTTACGTCGTTTTATTTTAACTGATTCTCGAAATGTGCGTTTTAAAACTCGTTATCAGTATCGTCAATTCTTTATTGATGATGATTGGAATTGTGCTTCGGTTATCGGTGCTCTATTGCTCTGGCGAATGAATTTTTTTATGAAGAACATTTACAATATTGAAGCACAATTTAAAAATTTCAAAACTAAAATTAGAATCTCATCAGCAAGTTCAGGTGGAATATTTTCATTGATGCAGCAGAACGGAAATTCAATTGGAGCCATCGCATTTGGGGTTGGAATCGCGTTGATTGCTCTGGCTATACAGGGCATCGTGGCGGTGCGTTGCTGTTCATTGAAGAAGATTCTGATTGTCTTAACTGAGAAACCATTTTCTCAGTTCTATCTTGGCTTTGGAGTCGCGTGCCGGTTTCGCCGATGTTGTGGACTGCGAGTTCTCCGTCTTGAGGAGAACACAACATTCCTCATTTGTCGGATGGAAGCATTGTCAGTGCTAAAATGAACTTGTCATTCTCATGTTCCGTTTTAAGTAAATCAATTAAAACCTTCTGTTATATATATAATCTAATTAAACATTAGGATACAATAGTAATAAACATATATTTGTAAACTACAATTTTTTGAATATTTAAACAAGCACTTTTTATTCAAATTCAATATTTTATTAAATAATTCATTTAATATCACATTCCCCTCTTCGAAATCATCTGTATATCGGTCTGTATATCGGTCTTGGATTCCGTGTACTTCTGATCGGGTATCTTCTCTCTTTGACCTGAGCTGTTTCATTGCCCTTTGTTCTCCAAGTTCGTATACTGGTCTGAGTCTTTGTTTCCCACTCTGATCTTCGGTTTCCCTCACTTCTTTGATCTGATTGTAGTTACGTTGTATTTCTTTATTCGCTCCTTCATGATATAAAATGAATGTCCAGTCGTCGATAATTCTCCTGATAACGAATGGCCCAATGTATTTATTTTCAAATCCTTGTGCTCCTTGATTTTTCACCATAACTTTCTTCTCAAGTCTCAGGGGTATCCTTCTAGGTTTAAAATTAATTGGCTTTTCATTTTCGGTCTCAATGGTGTGTTCAATTAGATCACTTTTCCCGATATCCAGTCTATACGTACTAAAAATATCTTAATTTGCCCGTATAATTTCCATTAGACTATTTCTTGCATGTTCATTCGGTGCTTTAATGGATTCTTCAATGCTCTTCAGCGTTTCTTCAATTGCGATTTTCTCTTTTTTCTGATTCTCCTTCGCTAGGCTGTATATTGATCTTTTTTCTGTCGTTTGTTCATCTTCATGAAATACCTCTACATAACCCAAGGTCATCCCAGTACTTATCTGTCTTCTTCCTCCTTCAATATTAGTTATTGTCATCCAAACATATCCGTCATAACATTTAATAAGGCTATCCATTGCCATCAGGCCTTTTTCGCTGAGCTTCTCTTTTTCTCCTGTAAAAATAAATTCTCGGTTTTCATCACTCATTCTTTCGTTGTAACTGTCCACTATCATTATTCCTTTAATAAAATAATCTTCATAGCCACTCGTAGTAACATAATCTGATACAATAATTTTATATAAATCGATATTTTGAGTTTCTATCCGGTTGTACCTAGCATTACGACCCTCCAACGCGGACCATCCTAGTAAAATAAAATTCCTTTAAAATTTAATAAATTAATTCCTTTAATTCCTTTAATTAAATAATCTTCATAGCCACTCGTAGTAACATTATCTGATACAATAATTTTATATAAATCGATATTTTGAGTTTCTATCCGGTTGTACCTAGCATTACGACCCTCCAACGCGGACCATCCTAGTTTAAAGACTCCGCCGTTAATGTTTTTGAGATAAATGGAATCTTAACATTCTGGATTTCAATACAATCCTCTCCTGCATTTACTTTTATTTCGTATTTTTCATACTTCTTAACCCGTTAAAAATGTGAGGAAATATTTTAGGCATAATGTCAAAAACATGGGCTGTAATATGTGGTCCGATTGCCACATTAAGTTGAATCTTTCCTATGCACTCTTCCGTATACCATTTGCACATGTTATCTTGGTTCTTGAATCATAAATTTTGACGTCTGGATTTCGTTCACAAATCTTCTCCAACAACTCTTGACTGATGACATTTAAGTCAGCACCTGTGTCGAACATGACTTTGACTGGCATATTCGTCGTATTACACTGAACGATCGGTTTATTTCTCGCTTTCTCGGGTCTTAATTCTGATATTAACGTCGGTTCGTATTTATACAAATTCTTTTTTGGTCGCGCTTCTTGACCGTGAATATAATTACTATATGCTTCTTCCAACGTTGGTTTGTTCATAAAAATGGCCTTTGACTTTTCTTTGTTCCATTCTGACTTGTTTATCATATTAATTTGATTATCCTGCAGTTCACTGTTCTCCTTCTCTGATGGCCCTTTACTTAAAACTTCTTGCTCATCTTCTTGAACATATATTAATCGTTTTATTCCACAATCTCGAATTACGTGGTTTGTCGCTCCACAACCGTAACATTTGCGTTCCCTGCAAAATTTAGCAATATGTCCTATCCTTTTACAGATGAAACACTCTCTTTTATCCATAGAATATTTAGGGAAATTTCCAGTCATATTTACTGGATCATATTTTCTTGGCTGTGGTTTTTCTCTTATTCTCGATATTATCGATTTTAATTGTCGTATCTCATGCTTAAGTTTTTCGTTTTCAAGTTTCAGCTGTTTCAAACTTTCCTGATCATTTTTAATGTGATAAAAACTTTGCTCATTCTCGAAAATATTTTCTGGTTCTTGTTCGTCCTTTATAAGGTCAATCACTTCTTCTAATGTTTTTGGTTTAAATAACCGGATAATTTTTGCGATTTTCTTATATGCCAAACCTTCTAAGAAAGCCTTGATCATTATATCTTCCCTGATTTCTTTTATTCCCAAACTTCCTATGCGGATTCTTTTGGCGTATTCGATGATATTTTCATTTTTATTCTGAATTATCTGAAATATTGGTTTGATATTGCTTATTTTTGACTCCTTCKTTTCTAATAATTTAAACATTCGTTGAATGTAATCATCAAGATTTTCGGATCCACAATCGTATGATGGATCGCTTTTGATTTCTTTATTGATTTCATCATCAAAATATTTTTGGAAAAGTTGTAATTCATCCTTTTTTTCGTTTTCACCAAACGTAAATAATTTGATGAATTCCAACACATTCTTCACGTGTTCTCTAATTTTCGTTTGGTTCGCTGAATATTTTTTAAAAACAAAAAGTTTACCTTCCTTTTCTTTAAACAGAAATTCCTCCATGAAACTGTTTTTTTCTGCTTGTGTCGCCATGTTATATATATAATCGAATTAAAAATTATGATACAATTGTAATAAACATATATTTGAAAACTACAATTTTTTGAATATTTAAACAAGCACTTTTTATTCAAATTCAATATTTTATTAAATAATTCATTTAATATCACACCTTCCAAAAACTCTCTGAAATCCGTTGCTACGAATGCTCGGTCTATGACGTCATACTTAATCAACCCTTGACACGANAAAGCAGCACATACACTAAAGTTTCGTGATCTAATTGCCGGAACTACCACATTTGCAGGTCTTCCACGTTCTGACCAACCTTTATTTCGTCGCATAGATACGCAAAATCCTGCTTCGTCGATAAAAATGAAGTTTGATCTTGGATGCTCTCCTGTTAATCTATTCTTCCACGTCTCTAGATTAATAGATTAACAGGAGAGGGGCGTTGACCAACGACGCGGAGTAAGTGGCAATACGTGGTAAGTAACCGACAGGTTACACCTAGCCTTTTGGTCTGGGGGTGAACAGGCGAGGCCGGTGAAAACGGTCAAAGTTTCCATGCCGTTAGCGAAGGCGGATGGGGATCAGACCGTCGGTTCTGTTGTGAAGTGACACAGCAGGATCGCTATCGACTGGGTCACCGGTCGGTCAAACAGAGAATGTTTGGCTCAATGTACAGTCAGGCCATGATAACTCGTTAAAGAACAGAAACGGAGAGTCATGCTTCAGTGATCAGGTTGATTAAAAATTGAGACCTGCGAAGCTGAGGGCGTCAGAGGGTCATGGAGGATCTCTGACGTGGAACGGTGGTCAGCCTAGGCTGCGTCCTCTAAGAGCGAGAGGAAGGCCGAAGACCAAAAGCGGAAGAAGATATTAATTTCAAATTAGTTCATAATAGTATAAAAATTAAATCTGATAGTGACTTGGCCATATACAATGGTTTATGGACCGGACAAAGATTATATTATGTATTATTATGTATTATGTATATTATGTATATTATGTATTAAATGAATTGGACCCAGAAATGAACTTTAAGAAAGAGGCCAAATTTTACGAGGAAGTGAATAAAAAATTTCAAGAGTTATATAAAAAACACATTCAACCACTAACTGAAAATTTACAGAAACTGATAAATTCAAAAGATATTAGACTAATATTGGATCAACCACAAATCAAAGAAATTAATGCATTGAGGGAAACTAAGGATGAAGGACAGTCATTCTTTGCCATTGATGAGACAGAAAGATTACCGAGAGGGTAGGCTCCTCGAAGGGTAGTCTTTAACAGGCGGCAGTGGGCTTGCAAGAGTCCGGGGGCACGATAAATCTTGTCTATAGTGCAAGGGAGACGACTGAAGGCCCTCGTGTCTCACGAAGGATGAATGAACATACTACTGTGGTACCGTCTAGTCGGCGTATTGTCGTACTGCTCTTGACCA
Source organism: Girardia tigrina (assembly GCA_001938485.1). Lineage (NCBI taxonomy): Eukaryota > Metazoa > Platyhelminthes > Tricladida > Dugesiidae > Girardia > Girardia tigrina. The sequence goes on along the minus strand of MQRK01241502.1, from coordinate 1,208 downwards.
ACGACGCGGAGTAAGTGGCAATACGTGGTACGTAACCGACAGGTTACACCTAAGCCTTTTCCTACTCTAAGGCTAACAGGCGAGGCCGGTGAAAACGGTCAAAGTTTCCAT
>MQRK01241498.1:2442-17826 GCA_001938485.1 Girardia tigrina | reverse complement strand
AATTCACCAATTGGAAAGCTTCAGAAGTCGTGTAATAGTATTGTTACGTATTTCCCCAGATGACGTGATACAATAACTATAAATGGACGGGGTTGTGTGTTTTGAAATACAAATTGTAAAATCGTTGAATTATTTAATTATTGATTATAGCGACAGAACTAACATGGCGACCACGCTAAACACAAGCGAGCTGCTGAGGATCATCCCACCACCGACAAGATTCTCGAAAGGAACCGATGTGGAAGAATTCTCATCAGAATTACAAATCTATTTCAATACGATCCAGATCAACGAGGAGCAAAGAAACGTACTAGTACGAGCGTTCATGGATGATGACACCCGGAAAATATTCGAGGAAAGATTCCGAAAGACATTCTAAAAAGCGACAAATTTGGCGGAAGACCTACAGAACGCTCTCTCTTACAGGAAAGGTTCGACGCCGGTGAACGAATATATCCGGCAAATAGAGAAGAATGTAGAAAAGATAATGAAACACAAGATGACAATAACAAAACTCACAGCGTTCTTTTTAAAATATTGTTTAGATGATGATAAAATGCGTGAAGAAGTATCGAGATTCAAGTACACAGAAGCACTATTAAAACTCAAGACGGAAACTGAAGACTAGAAAGGCCCAGTGGCGACAAAATATATCAAGGAGATCATAAGGACCGTCGAATTAAAAACAAAACATGATGAAATAATGATGATGACTAAACCGAGCTATGCTTCAGTCGTCAGGAGAGTCGACCCAAACACCCGGCAACAACCAATTAGACGTAATGAATATCGCGGAATAGACAGAGCTCCGCAGCACATGAACAGAGAAGCTACGAGATTCCAGGCGTATCAGAACCAATGTTCAAATTACGGGCCAAAATGCTGCGCCTGTCAGGAAGTCGGCCACATTCGGAGACAATGTCCGAATATAAGATGTTCGGCGTGCAAAAAAATGGACATCTGAGTCAACAATGCTATATGGGAAATAAAGATCGATTCAACGAGAGAGAGATGCCAAGAACAACGGAAAACAGACGGGACGGATACTACGGTCATGGGAGAATTAATCGCGATCGGCTAGTGGCGATGAACTATGGGGAAGATAAACAGTCTGATTCAGGAGAACGAAAGCAGGACGGAACAGATGAACGGAGATATGGATCGAGAGAGAATACAACAGAGGGAAACGATCTAGCTTCGAACATAGGGGAAATGCTCGGAGCGATTCAGACCCCGTAAGTACTAATGCTATTAACACACGATTTTTGGAAGCTGAATGTATGGTGAATGATAAATGTTGTATGTTGGAGTATGATTGTATATATCTGTATGATGGAGAAATGAATGATTACATATATCAGTATGATGTAGAAATGGATGATTTGATAGATAAAGATGATATAGATGATTTAAATGATTTTACATATAAAGATGATATAGATATAGACGAGAAGAATGATGAAATGTATGGTTGTGAAAATAATATGCTGAAAATACTAACGAATAGAATCAATAATAAGCATCCGAATACTGTTGAAAATCACAATTTTGATAACGAAAGATACAATATGGAAAATAGTGATGAATATAGAATCAATAATGAATACAGAGATGTTTATGATGTTATGCAACTGAATAACGGTGATGTTGCCAAAGGAGGAAACGGTATCCGCACGATGACCGAGATATCGGATAAGAAGAAACGGGATAATCACTTTTTACAATTGACGGAATTGGGGAAGAGTGAAATCATAAAAGGAACAAGACGTGATGTTAGGCCATATGGGAAAATATTCTTAAACGGAATAGTTTTTGATTGTCTGTTTGTTACGGAGGGTTGATTAGTGTGATTAACGATACGATTTATAAATTGATTAAAGGTAAATTAACAGGGGGAAGTAACTTGACACGTATTGCTTGTGCTAATGGAACTCTTTTGCGGGTATTGGGGCGATGTGAAATAGAATTGGAATTCCGAGGATTGAAAACAAGACATGGAGTATTTGTAACCGACGAAATTATCCCGGAAGTAATAATTGGAGTGGATATATTGGGAAAAATCGGAATACAACTGGTTTTTTTTGCGGAAACCAAATGACAACGGGAAGAATATGTAATTTAGAATGAAAACTATCCCACTCAATAGACGAAGAGTTTAGAAAGAAATTATTATTGTCAAGAAAAATAGTACCTGAGAGACACCCATAGCTTAAGATAATCTTGAAACATGGAAATATATTCATGGCTAATAAATGGGACATAGGCAAAACAGAAATCTTGAAACACCGAATACTGACGGGGGAAATCCGATTAACGTGCCGGTAAGACGACAACCGGTACATTTTGAAGGGAAGATCCAAGAAATCATAGAGAATCTGGAGAAACACGGGATCATCTCAAAGTGTGAATCACCATGGAACGCACCGATCGTATGAGTTTCAAAGAAAGATTCGGGAGAGATCAGGATGTGCCTAGACTTCAGTCTATTGAATGCAGACTCGATAAGACCAGCATTTCTTATACCCAACATCACAGAAATGATGGACTCCCTATGGGGCTCAAAGTATTTTTCAACAATCGACCTCGGGAAGGCTTACTATCAGGTCAAACTGGAGGAGGGTTTGAGAGAGAAAATGGCATTTTCGACGAAATATGAACAATACTGTTTTAACAGGATGCCATTTGGAATCGCGGCGGCACCATCGACTTTTCAGAAGCTAATGACGATCATAATTGGAGATATGATTTGGAAAGAATGTCTAGTATACCTGGACAATATTCTAATCTTTTCCAAAACGTTGGAAGAACATGTGAACAGAGTGGAAAAGTTGTTCTACAAAATAGCTAACGCTGGTTTGAAGATCAACCCAGACAAATGCAAATTACTGTTACCCGAAGTGAAATTTTTGGGGTACATAATAAATGCTGAAGGGATAAGAACAGACGACTCGAAGATCGAAGCGATAAAGAACTCTGAAAGACCGAAATGTGTGAAACATGTGAGGAGTTTCCTCGGTTTGGCTAACTACTACAGGAAGTTTATCAAGGACTATTCGAAATACTCAAGAGTTCTTAATAAATGTTAAGAACAACAAAATAGTCTGGACAGAGGTTTGCGATAAGACTTTCACAGAGTTAAAAAACAAATTAATGAACACCCCCATTTTGAAATATCCGGATTTTTCAAAAGAATTAATTCTCGACACTGACGCAAGTTTTGACTCAATAGGAGCAGTTCTTTCACAAAAGGATGGAAAAGGTCAAGAAAGAGTAATAGCTTACGGATCAAAAAGCATGACGAAACAGGAGCTGGGATACTGCATCACCAGAAAAGAGTTGCTGACGGTGTTTCATTTCACACAACATTTTAAACACTACCTTTATGGAAAGCGTTTCATATTAAGAACCGACCACCGAGCAATAACATTCATGATGACAACTAGAAAACCAATTACGGCACAATTTCAGAATTGGATAAATTTTTTAAGCAGTTTAGATATAAAATTGGAATATAGGAAAGGAGAAAAACATGGAAAGGCAGACGCACTCTCAAGAATGAATACGGAGCTCTGCATGCAATGTCGGATGGAACATGACAATGCAAAGTAACGAAATGCCAAACAAGACTATTGGTGTTAGATCAAGAGGGGGCAATACCATCGATACAAGAAAACTGTAAGGAGATTGAAGACATCAGTAGAGATATACAGAATACGAAACAGTCAGAATATGAAATAGTGGACAGAATAATCATGAAGAGAAACAAAATATATGTGCCGACAGAGAAACGGACTGAATTTATAAGAATATACCACAAAAAATTATGTTACGCAGGGGCCCAGAAGATTTTCAAATTTCTAAAATGAAATGGACTTTTTATGAAATGGACCAGTTTGAGGACATAGTGAGGGACACGATCCGGAACTGCGAGATATGCCAGGAAAGAAAGTTTTTCACGGAGAAGACAAAAGAAGAGAAATTCCCACTAACAGAAGAAAAACCACTCGAGTCGCTATACATCGATTTTTGTGGACCTATGAAGACCACAGTGACGGGGAAGAAATATATTTTAGCGATCATTGACCAATTTAGTAAATATATGGTACTGAAGGCTGTCAAAAAGCAGGACGATATGATTTTGATAAAAACGTTAACAGAAAATTGGATATTAAAATTTGGAAGACCAAGAACAATTCACGTGGATAATGGCAGATGTTTCATTTTAGATAGTTTCAAACAGCTTGAGAAGAAATATAACTTCACGTTTCAATATTCGAGCCCTTACTATCACCAAGCTAATGGAAAGATCGAAAGACAATTCCAAACGATCAGAGACTGGATTTATTGTTGTATAAAGGATAAACTGTTTCGGGATTGGGAAGAGTGCCTCCCACATATAGAATTTACAATCAACGCAACCTTCCAGAAAACGATGAAGAGCAGCCCAGCAGAAATTATACTGGGAAGACGATTGAACTTGAACCGTTTCATAGACAATGGACGTGATGAAAGAGGGACAGTAATTACGGGAATAGAAGGCAACAGACGACAGTATACAAATGGAGAAAAGGGAAAACCTACCAGACGGGAGTTTAACATCGGAGATAGAGTGGATGTGAGGGTTGATATCCGACAAAAAGACGAAAAGAGATATGACGGGCCATACGAAGTGATAGAGAAAATTCACGACCGAAGTTATCGACTCCGAAACAATAATGAGACAGAGATTGTTCGAAACGTAGAGTGGCTGAAGCCACGTCGGAGGGGTGGATGTGAGTTAGGAAATGTTGATGTGTGCGAAGAGTAAGATGATGAAGAGATCTATGACATAATTAACCAATGAGATAATTACTGAGACTATGATGAGAGTTGTAGTGTGTGATGTGTATGTTGAGTATGCATGTGAATTAGTTAATGTGTATGTTGAGTATGGGTGTGAATTCACCAATTGGAAAGCTTCAGAAGTTGTGTAATAGTATTGTTACGTATTTCCCCAGATGACGTGATACAATAACGGGGTTGTATGTTTTGAAATACAAATTGTAATATGGTTGAATTATTTAATTATTGATTATAGCGACAGAACTAACAACTACTAAACATAGTAAAGATATAAAACATCTAATAAATAAACCTACAGTAACAACAATTCCTATGGAGGAACCAATACACTCTCAAAATTCAAACATCAAGATGTATGAACTATTTCCAGATAAGACTTGCGAGGATGGAGCATATAAACAACCGAGAGAGACACTACAAAATATTCAAGCTGATATGTGGAAAAAGGAACAAGGTCGCTTTTCATTTAACGAAATGGGAGTCATCGAAGAAATAAATGCTTTAAATAAAGATGGAATACAAGAAAGACCAACAGCTCAAATTAAAATAAATAAAAGGAAAATAGTGACATTAATTGATACAGGAGCAGCCGCATCTCTTATTAAATCAGAATTTTTGTCAAAAGAACAAAAAACATATCGAGCAAAATAATCAAAACTTGACATCATTAACTAGTCACACCTTAAACACTGAAGGGAAAATAACTCTTCTTGTTCAAATTGCGGATCAAGAAATTCATACTGAATTCTATGTTATTAAGCAATTTCCACACGATTGTTTACTACTAATGAATTTTTTAACACAATTAAAAGGATATTCGATAGATCTCCAAAATAATCAATTAATCAATAAAAAACGTAGAATACGAGTTCCAAAAGATTGTCAGGTTACGGTAGGAAGAGAATTAATAATTCCTCCTCGAAAATAAATATATACCTTAGAAAATTTTAAAATGAAAGACAATAGTGGAGATTATATATTCATTCCGAAAGATCTGCCTGAATCATAAATAGAGATTGCATCCTGCGTAGTAAGACCAAAAGATGGGAAAGTGCCCATAAGATTGGCAAATTTTTCAAATAAAACCAAGCGATTTAGAACCGGTACAGTTCTAGGAACAGTACAGAAAACAGAATCAGAGATAAATGTAAATAAATAATACAGAACATGATGTTATGAAACCCGAGGTTAAATCTTATACTACATTACTAAAAGATAATGATTACTTAACTAATCAGCAGAAAATTGAATTATCAAAGATATTAGCTGAGTATAGTGATGTAATGGCCACACGTGAATTTGATTTAAGAAAAGTACAAATAGTGAAACACGCTATCGTCACTACAAATGAGAAACCGATTTCTCAGAGAGCATATTCGGCTCCACCTAAGATACGAGAAAAGATAAAAAGACAAACGAAACAATTGTTAGAGGAAAAAATCATACGAGCAAGCGCTTCACCGTGGTCATCACCAATCTTTCCAGTTAAGAAGAAAGACGGAGAAATTCTTATGTGCATCGATTATTGAGCACTGAATGCAGTTACTAAAAGAGACGGAATATCCTCTACCAAAGCCCCAGGAAATGTTTGATAAACTTGGAGGTTGCAAATACTTCGCAAACTTAGACGCAAATAAGGGTTTTTATCAAATAGAAATAGCAGATTCAGATATTGAAAAGACCGCTTTCACCACTGGAGAAGAATTATATGAGTTTATAAAGATGCCATTCGGATTAACGAATGTACCAGCTACTTTTCAACGAGGAATGAACCAAATTTTAATGGAAACAGACCATGCAATGGTATATATGGACGATGTAATAATAAAATCAAAAACATTTCCAGAACACAAGAGACATGTGGCAGATGTATTAGATAAACTCAGAAAAGCAGGTATAAAAAAACCTACAAAATGTGATTGGGCAAGGCCTCAAGTATTGTTTTTGGGTCACATCATTTCAGGATTTGGAATAGCTCCTGATCCAGAGAAAATAATACAAGTTAAAGAATTTCCTATACCAAAGAGTATCAGAGACATAATGTTTTCTGGGATTGGCAGGATATTATAGACGGTTTAAAAAAGATTATTCAAAAATTGCCATCAATCTTACAAATTTGACAAAAGTACCAAAAAGATATTGCGAAAAATGAAATTAAAAAAATGTTTAAATGGACAGAAGAACGCCAAACTGCATTTGATAAGTTAAAAAATAATTTAATAACTGCACCAATTTTACGTTATCCAGATTTCACAAAGCCTTTTCTTTTTATGACAGATGCAAGTGGAGGAGCACTAGGCGCTGTTTTGGGCCAAGAAGAGGAAGAGGACGAGATTATGTTGTAGCATATGCCAGTCGTGTCCTCAAAGGAGCTGAAACTCGTTATTCAACCATAGAACGAGAATGCTTAGCAATTGTGTTTGGAGTAACCCATTTTAGGCAATATCTATATGGTGCAGAAATCATCTTAAAAACAGACCATAAACCTCTTGAATGTCTAATGAAAAATAAAAATGCCTCAAGTCGTCTAATAGGATGGGCGATGCGATTACAGGATTGCGATATAAAGATAAAATATCGGAGCAGAAATGCAAATGCAGATGTATTGTCAAGAATTCCTGTTGCAGCAATTAAAACAATAAAATTGAAAGATTTAGTAAATCAGATGCTTGAGATTGCCACCTTGGACGTAAATCTAAATACAAACTTACAAAACTGGCAAGAAAGTGATACAAAAATTAAAGAATTAAAAGCAAAATTAATGGAAAATCAGAAAAAGCAATATCGATTAATAGACAATACATTAAAATATTTAGATGGAGATAGAGAGTTGATTGTTATTCCTGATTCACAAAAGGACAATATTATGATTCAATATCACAATGGAGCTTTGGGATGACATCTCTCATTATGAAAGACGTTTAATAGAATTAGAGAAAAATACTATTGGGAAGGCATACGACATGACATCGAATCTTGGATTCAATCATGCGCAATTTGTGCTATACCAGAAAAAATATAGGAAACCTAACTAAGGTTCCTTTAAAACTAATGCCAGTACCAGCAGCTCCATTCGAAACATGTGCAATGGATGTAGTCTGACCATTGCCAGAAACAATAAATGGTAATAAATACATTTTAGTCTTCGTAGATCATTTTTCGAAATTCACAGAAGTATTTGCAATGCCAGATCAAAAGGTTGAAACATTGGCACCTATTTTTGTTAAACGTATCATTTTAAATATGGTCCACCAAAAAGAATTTTGACAGACAGAGGAAAAAATTTTATGAGTAACGTCATGAATCAAATAAATCATGTTTTCGGAATATTGAAACTCAATTTATGCCGATGTCCAAACAGGTTTGCGAGGAATGTCACACCTCTCATGTATACAGTATCCCGCAGCAAATCACTATCCAAATACTCTTTTGTACAACGATTATAATAAAAGGATGGTGGTAGTTAAAGTGACGTCCTCATCGCGATGGAAAATAGCGGATATAATGGGAGTATACCGGCGCGACATGCCCACTACGTACAATTATGCCGCATTACCAGGTTTTCACTTTATGCATCCATGCTGTTTCAGCGAAATTGGCAGTAGGAGAAATTGGCAACTACTTCTTCTTTTATTATTCCCAAAAGGAATTCCATAGCTGTTGATATACCCGAGGATTTATCAACAGAGGCCGTAGAGAAAATAAATGATATTTGGGTATCACCTGAGCAAGAAACAGCTATCTTCGCGATAGAATTCCTCCTTTCCGATGTCGTACCAAACCCATTCACAATATCGCCCCACCGTATGATCACTTCTGATTTCTAGATAAGCGAAAGACTAGTTGCACGCAGGAAATCTTTTCTTCGTAAAGAATTACCATTGAAGGAGCTCAGACTACGCTTACGTTTTATGGATGCTGAATTGGTTAAGGACATCAATAAGAAATTTCATGCTTGCGCAGTAACCATGTTGGATTACAATGGTAAAGTCTTAATTATTACACGCGTTCGTTCTCTCACATGTGTCACTGAGTGGTTTAAGAGAAGTCACGGGTTCGTGGAAAAAGATTTAATCAAGAGGCCCGATGAATATGACGTCATTAATGAAATCCATAAAAATTTATATGGTAATGTTTTGGTAGGTCATGATCTCTAAATGGAGATCAGAGGATTGGCCATTTCCTTACACACGCTTCTTGGTATAAATTTCTTCTTGCCTAAGTATTTGCTAAATTTAACTTACCATGCGACGGTGATTTTAATAAACTCAAATCACTGGCTCAGAAGATGTTAGGAAGAGACATTCAGGGTTCTGTGCATAATTCCCAAGAAGACACAGAAGCCTTGTTAGATTCTATATTGTTTGATTCTATATGAACCTTAACGTCGAACGCCTGATAGTCAAGAAAGTTGAAGATCTTTGGACTGATGATTATACGGTCCAAAAGGCCGCTAAGCTTTTTTCAAAGTCACCACCTTTGGTGAATGGACCACCTTCTTCTACTGCAGAAGAATGGATAGAATCACATTTTAATAGACGTTCCCCTGATTCTGAGACGAGCTCTATTAGTTCTTACCGATCAGCCTTGAAAGATGCGTCAACTCAAGTAATACTTAATTCTGATACGGAAGAATTAGATTTGTTTGTCCCGTTAGATTCTTTCTCGGATACTGAATATGAGCTCCCTCCTATAGGTCAGGATATCCATCCGATCTATAAGCCATCAAATGTGATTGTTATATTACCGCCGCCTCCACCAGACCTCTTTCATGTGTTGCAGAAAAAATCTACTTCATCAGGGAATAACGCCGCACCTAGTACATTTATGATGACTATAGATAATATTCCAAAAAGGATACCGACTTATAAGGCAATACCATTATCGCCAATTGGCATGGAAAAGTATAAGCGTAACCTTCCTTTACCCGATTATACTGAGGATATCTCGCACGTTAAAAGGAAAACAGGTGTTGTAAGCTCTTTTTGTACTTCTCCTGTCCCTGCTACTACTGCTACGGTTAAAACTTACACCTTCATACAACCCTTTGATATACAGATTATTCGTAATTATTCATCCGAAACACAAGCCCCGATGGAGTGTCCTACCGGTGATGATCGGATTGTTTCATTTAATGGCGATAATCTATCTCTCGAGGTGAACCTCTCAAAATATTCTTCTCTCGGCAGAGATACACCCACTCTTGATCATTGACTCATACCGGTAGTAAAAGGCGATCCGTATTTCCGCCATGACAGAGGGGTTGCCAAGTATCATAAATGGAACCGTGACAATGTCGGATTACGAGCCACACCTCCACCGCTCACGATGACTGATCTATATGAACCTTAATGTCGAACGCCTGATAGTCACTATCTGCCATGGCAAACGCCCTATCCAACGTTGCAGCAGATCAAAGTTGAGCCTCAATCCAGTCACGATCCATTTGCGTCCCTCCCTGATGAACAGATTGATGATTATGAATCATTTGATCCATTTATGTCCCTCCCGGACGATCAAATTGACGATTATTTTTAACATTTTTATTTATTTGACTTACATTTATTTTAGTGTATCGTATATGTATTTCAGCTAATCTTTCTTATCTTATTGTACTCACATTCTTTCTATTGTACATACCTTGATTGTATTATTTTATTTTATTTTTATGCTTTATGGGGACATAAAGTTTTTGACCCCCGTAGAATTGTTGAGTATATAAATTAATATAATTTTTTAATTTTTAAAAAAAAATTTTTTTAACCAGTAAATAAGAAAAAGTATATACTTCTATTATAAAATTATTAATAAAATCATGTAAATAAGAAGAATAAAAGGATTAGGAAAATAAATAAAAAGAATTAAAAAATGGAATATTTATACAAAGAACGAAAATATAAAACAGTAAACTGTAAATAAATTAATTAAAAATGTTGAAAAAACGTATAAAAAGGGAAGAAAAGAATAAGAAAATGCAATAAAAAGTTAATTAAAAGTTAATTGGTTTTGAACCTTGACCTACCTGTTCTAATTTTGGCGATTGCACTTTGGACAATCACGTTTTGGATATTGAACCGTGCGTGCACTCGAGTTTAATATAAATATCGATTCAAAATTGTTAAATACAGACATAATAGTTATCTATGAAAATACCGATAAAAGGCAATCAAAAAAATTGATTAACAGGTAAAATATTAGAAGGACACCAAACGAGTTTTAATAAATTGTCTAAATTTTAATTTTAATAATCTGAGGTCGTGAGGATATATTATCCCACCGCCTACAGTAAAATTAAATAAGTTTTTTTTATCCTTTGTAAATTTTAAGTGTTGTAAAGATTAAATATAATCTATTTTTAATAATTTCTTTTGTTTTGAATTGATATTCTTATAATAAATTGCTGTTATCTACCCAATACCCCAACAAAAGGGTTTTTATTAAAAATTTAAACTATCGTTCGTTTTGGAGATTCATAGTTTTTACTGTAATCTGGGTACTCGTACGAAATATTGATTTGTGTTTGTGTTCTTTCATCAAGAATTGAATTATTTTTATTATTTTTGACGTGTTAATTTTTGTTATTTGAAATAAAGTTTCATAAAAGAATTTGTGTTCATTATTTATATATTTATGTTGGAAGTCCTTACTGATTAATTGGAGTCAGATTAACGATTAAAAATTTGTGTTTTTAAAAAGTAAATATTTAAGATTAAAGATTTTAATACCCAACAAAAGTAATAAGTTCCCTTCAAAATTTAATAAAACGGGGTGCAGTACTTTAATTTTTTTATTTATTCAACTTTTATTAAGATGTTTAGTTACAAAATAATAATAAATCACTTTTTATATTCATTAGTTCTTTTCAGTTTCAAATTTTTTCTAGGCTGTTTTGAAGTTAAAAAATTTATTATTTTTATTAAATATTCAATGATTTTTTGTCAGCTCTTTTTAATTTACTTTTTTTTAATAATATCATTTGGAAAATTTATGTTATATTTAATTTACCCTTTTTTAAAAGCAAGTTACAATTTAAAAAAATGGTATGTGAAAAATAAATACAATGCCAACATGATATTAGAATAAAGAAGGAAACTAATGCAACAAAAAATCCCAGTAAATGCAATATGTTTAACTTATAAAATTTAAATAAATAAAAACGTTTTATGATTCAACAGAAACTAGAGACTGTTAGAAAATTTCGTATTTGATATTTTTTAAATATAAAAAATTATTTTTTTTTAATTAAATTTATTTTCTTAATATGCAAATAAATATTAAAATTATTTTGCGCAATTTTTTTTAGAAAAATAGTATTATCAAAATAAAACGTACTATGATTAAATTATTCTTTTATTAGTCAAATAAAAAGAATGACAATAACTTCTAGACAATAACATAATAAAGAAATAAAAAATAAAACGTTAAAAAATGATTATTACTGAAATCATCTTTAAAATTTTTTATGATAAAAATGGAACTCATCAATCTTGCGATACGATTAAGTGTATTCAAATAGGAAACTTTAATCAGTTTGCTTAATGATCTTTTGACGCGGTGCTCTTGAATCATGATAATTACGGGTTTCAATTGGTCGATTATAAAATTCTCGGAAAACAAAGCTGGAATTATCATCAACTGGCTTCATAATGATAGATCCACATTTTGAATTACGCCTATTATCTAAATTTTCCGTTATCTTTAGTGGCATTATTCTTTCATTTTCAATAATTTCTTGGTGTGATATATTTTTCGATATAGTTGCAATATTTCCACCTGTTTCATTATTTGAATAAGTATTTATCGATTTAAATTCAGGCTTCTTTAAAGAATAAGAATCTTGTTTTTGAGAATTTTTATCATCGCTTTTTGTGCAAGAATTACAACAACAACAAATAAGAACAATCATAATAATTATTACACCCCCAAGAATACCAAATCCCATCAACAAACCATCTCTCAACGGATTAGAAGAATTATCAATATTCATTTTTTAACTGTTGTAAATCAAAGAAAAATTTATTTTTAAATTTCCTTTTCATGAGAGAGTTATAAAAATAGTTTTCATTTGTTATCAGAATTATTATGATTTATCAATATACTGTACGATTCGACAAATAATTTTTAAGCGATATATCCATACATTTTTTTTTAAAAATACCAAATATTTAATTTCGGAATATTTACATAAAAATTTAAAATGAAATTATTTCAATTTTCTAACATTTATAAATAAAAACAAAAATTTATTTTAGCAGAAAATTTTTTTTCGAAAAAAAACAGTTTTTTTTTCACAATACTGACAGAATTTGATTTCATCATTTTTATCAAATAATTAAAAACATTACATTTTTTTAATTAAAAATTAAATTTGTTTTAATATTCAACAAAACATTATTTTTAAAATGTTTGGTGGTAACAAATTTCAGATTTTAGTAAGTCGTTCTCTTTTATTTTTTTTCGTTTTTTACACTAGATATGTGTAAAGGGTGTTGAACAAAGTCTAACCGATTCGTGTTGTAAAATCGGTTGGACTGAACCGACAGAAATTCAAAAAAAAGTGATTCCATTAATGTTAAAAGGAAACGATGTAATTGCATTGGCGGAAACCGGTTCGGGTAAAACCGGTGCTTTTGCTCTTCCCATTTTACAAGTTTTTTTAAAATTTTCACTCTCGGACTTTAAAATTTGTTTATTAATAAAAAATCAATTAGAAATTGTTTCTCAAACCAAAATATAATTTTGCTTTGATTTTAACCCCGACACACGAATTAGCGGTGCAAATAAAGAACGAATTTATGAAATTGGGCGAAGAAGTCGATCTGAAAGTCGTCACTTTGCTCGGAGGAGACTTTGTTGATGATCAAATTAAACTGTTAAAGTCGAATAAATTTCACATTGTGATCGGTAAGACAGAGTTGATTGAGAAATTCTTCCGTCTTGAGCCAAACCAACAAAAATTATTTATTTTTATTTGACTTTACTGGTTATCTGTTAATACTGTTTTCATAATTTTTGCGTCTAATTAATCGTCCCTAAGTATAAAAAATAAAAAAAAAGAAAATGTACAATTAAAATTGTGTAAGACTCAGATTAAGTTTGGATAATTTGTTTGTTTTGATTTTTGCTACTTTGTCATATTTTTATTTTGCTTTGTTTATGAAATATAACGGTAAACATATAAAATATACAAAAAATGTCAATTTAATTCTTTGTTGAATAAATGTTTTTACCATAATTTACTGTGGATAACTCGCGGGTAATACGGATGAAACAGACGACTTGGTACGACTGTTATACTGCCCCAAATATTATGTAATCCGTGAAGATTTATATATTCTTTAAGATTAATTATTTATTTAATAAATTAATAATAATTAATTAAATTTATTTTAATTAAGTAATTTAATTAATTAATTATTTATTTATTTATTAATTTAATTTAATAGTTACCAGAATTAAATTATTTGATTTGATTGAATTTCAATCAATTAATAATTAATTAGTCCATTTTTTATTAATTAATTAACAATTTTATTCATCCATTCCACCAGTTATTCCTCTAATTCGAAACTAAATATATAATATATACAGATTACATAATATATGAGTGGCAGTATAACATTCGTTCCCCAATCGCATCCACCGTTCTATATGTAGGAATATCAAAACTGATTACCACTTCATCCATATTACCTTTGTGAGCCAAAAGAATCTTGAAATTCGCCATTTTCACTTTCCAGTCTTCTCGAATTGAAAATTTATAAAGACACTTTTTTGTTAGAACTTTTTTGTTATATTGGTAATTGAAAGTCTTTAGCGTGTACACCTTAGTTTTAATGCTTACAAGTGAAATAATGTTTAAAAATGTTTTAATTACTAATTCTTTTCAAAAGTATAAATATTTTGATCATACTAGAAAGAGAATTCCATATCGTCTTTCAAAATAAAATCTAATTTAACCATATCATATAAATAAGTATGATATATTGTTAATAACATTGAAACCTAAAATATTATTTTAACGTCTTATTTTAAAATCATCTTTCTAGATTTTATTTTACATACATAAATATGCGATGTAATAATAAAATATCGATAATAAGAAATTAAAAGTTTTAACATCAAAATCTAATTTTAAAATATAACGATATTTACACTTGCTCCATTGCTGATAATTACAACACTATCATATTTATTAATTATATTGAAAAATCAAGCTTTTTGTAATCGTTAAACTATTTCATTCTGAAGTAAATAATTATCTTCTGGTTGACATTTTAATTCTAATATGTTAATATTATATTATTCTAATTTATTTAGAAGCAATACTTTTAAAAAGCAAAACTATTCCTATGATATTTTGATCTCTTTTCCATCGTTCATTTCAATTTCATATTTAAAATTTAACATAAAACCGTATATTTTCATTGATAATATAAAAACAAAAAAAATTAAAATTGCACTTTTTAAAAGATTTAAATGAAATTAAATGTTTATCTTTATATTTTAGAAACAAAGCAAAATAAAAATATGGTCCAAGAT
>MQRK01241496.1:3641-18623 GCA_001938485.1 Girardia tigrina | reverse complement strand
TTTTTACAGGATATGTCCATTAAAATATTTTTAAAGATCTAAATTTATAAACATTGTAAAAAATTAATAAAACAGAAACAAAATAATATTTATGCAAAATTGAAGAAAATAACATATATACATATATGTATACATCGATATTATTATTTATATTTAGAATTTTTAAATCTGGATTATGTAATTAAAATATTTTTCCTCATAAATTTGTTTCAATAATGAAAATTGTAGTAGAAATAAAGTTTGCAAAATTATGACTTCCAATTTTAATCACGAACCCAATAAACATTATTGGTATTTTTATCTTACTGAATCAATATAATATTGGTTTGATAAACAAGTTTAAAAATTCCAATTTATGCTTTAAGAAGGTTGCGCATAGTCACATCAATATCAGAGCTCTTGTTAATAAATACCGTTTTTATTTTTGTTTAACTTGTTTTAAGTTTTTCGAATCATAAAATAACACAAGAACTTTCTTATCAACTCAATATTTAAAAAAATATTGCAGCTTAAAAATATCATATTATACTTTATCGAAAGGGTATCCTCCGTTTCTGACATTGATTCAATGCAAATGTGTTAATAATCTGACATCCAATTTTGATTATTTTAGAATAGTTCTTGGCAATTTTAAATGCCAATTGATAAAATGAGGATTTATGCCATACAACCATATATTGCATTGACTAGACATTATGATGTACCTCTATATAGCCAAAATTATTTCAGTGATGAACTGGCTTCATTTTTAAGTTTTTAATATGAATATAAACATATATGTTTGTCATATAAATATTTTTTTATGAAGGAGGAGAACTAAACTGTGGAGTTCGTGTTTATATCAATAGTTTGTGAATAGAATGATCCAGCTTGAGGTGGGTCTTGAGACAGTGTGAAGGTAAAGTTGGTGGTACTTTCTTTCTATAAATGATTTGAAACGCACAAGTGCATCAATGAAACATTGGAACATCAAAATGAGGGGGCTTTGAAAAAAAATCATTTGAAAGTTCCTAGACTTTGCATGTTTAAATGCCTCAACACTACGATTCAGCGACTTTTGTATGAATAATATGCCATTACTTTTCACCTGAATCCGAACTCTAGTTGAAAACCAAACAGATTAAGGCAAAAGTTGCATTTTACTGTAAGTACAAGAACTGGATGAAAAATCAGTGGCTCCAAGTAATGTTCTCAGATAGGACCACAATCATATATCATGCAATGTCATCCATCATGTGTATCGACTAATTGAAAACTGATTTGATCAATGTCACATGCAGTTAAGTGTAAAATAATTGTAGAATGTAATGATCTATGGAGCAGTTGCTGCCAGAGACAGATTTGGTCTGTCACAACGAACCACAATCAAGGGATCCACCTACTTTTAAATTTTGAAGCAAAATGTGCCAAATTTTATAATCTCAAAAAAAATCTAGAATCTTTAACATGTTAGTGCACCAGGTCATCCTAAGAAAGCTGGAAAATAGAGGTTTCTTAGTGAAGGCTCTACCATCATTACCAGGAAATAACTCAATGCGATAAAGAATTACAGGAAGATTCTGAAAGACAAAATAGCAATAAAGTATCCTACTCCGTAAAAGCAAATGCCAGAGGCCATCTGGAAGTCTGTGTGATTGAAAACCAACCAAAATTGAGAGAGAAGATGGCGAAGCAAATACTAGCTTAAAGTACTTGTGTTGGTTAAGTGCAAGCTTCATTAACTATGTGTTAAAGTCAGAATTTGAAACTGTTTCCTCCACGAATGTTCCAATGTAGTCAAGTATATTTATTTTGATATAAACAGAAAACTGAGGATGAAACGACCATTTCCAACCAGTACTGTACATGAGGAATGCTATACAGTAACAAAAACAAACATATCGTAAACAACAATAACAAGTTTTTTGGAATTGAATTTTATCTCTATACCATGAAAATCCAAGATCTGATCTTAAGAAAGTACAAAACACCGAGTGAGATACATCGATTTATGCGCACCAAAAGACAGACTGTACACAAAATATATACTTCGATACACTTTGTATCTGTTGTTTATTTTTCAAATATTTGATCCAAAAATCTTTCTTGTCATTAATGTTTTAAGAAACCCGAAAAAAGTCATGGAAATCTAATGACCAGTAAGTTTTAAACAAAAAGTTCGGTACCCTCTAGGCAGTAAAAAAATAAAAAAAACATATTATACAACCATTTCTTAATTAATGATGTATATCAAGAGGCATGTTAGTTTAATAATTCATATTTTATATTGTTCCTCTATTTCTATGAATTTTATTTATTCTTTTTCTTTTTAGTTTTTTTTATTACATTATATATAACGCTTAATAATCCTCATAAAATGAAAGTATGAATAATCTTATAGATGATCCCCTACAAATGGAAATGACACAATTCAATTCGAATGAAAATTTTATAATCTTGTCTGAAAGGGACTTATGTATTAAGTCTTATAATATTTGTATACATTTAAATAATTCTATTGATGATCTTTCGCTTTTTACGCCTTGTATTGTTCTACCGTTTAGAAGCAAAGGCCTCATCAATTTTACAGTACGTCTGCTCAGAATGGGAAGCGTGTCGAAAATACATCATTGAATCCACAAAAGCAACTATGGCATTGCATCTACAATGGATGGTAAGGGAAATGTTTCAACAACTGTTAGTAGTTTTATAATTCCCCTTATTATTTTGCCGAGAACAATAGACTCTTTACCAACATGAGAGAGCTTTTAAATTATGCACGCAAGTTAGACCTTAATGCCCTTTATTAATATGGCTACAGCAATCGGCAAGCAGACTTTATAAACATAATTGCTGGAACAAAAAGAAATGATATTGTCACCGAAGTTAAATATAGACAGCTTTTAGTTAATTAATTGACGGTTAGAGTGAAAGCACCATAAGGAGGTTTAGAATTGCATTTAGACAAAATGACCGGCGTAAAGTTAATTATTATAAAATATACTATGAATTATGTTGACTTAATACATTAGAAATTGTAGGTTTAGGAGAGGAAAGAGTTCAGGATGGAGGAGTAGATGAAGGAACTTGATGCAAATATAAAACGAAAGGCAATGTTTAGATAGCGTTTGTAACTGACAATTTGTATAAAATATTTTACAAAATCGTTTGGTAAGACATCTTATCCTCTTTTACTTTCATTTAAATTGACATTTGGACAAACGAATGACGTCAGTGCTCTTAAAATTTAATTAAAATATTTTTGACCTAAGTTATGTAACATTTTAAAAATCAAGCTATAATCACAGCGACCATAGAATTTATTAGGAACCCATGAGAAAATTTTAAGTCTTCAGAAAGGAATAAAATACTGTATAAAATATATATCGATAGACGCACTGAGCCTTTACTTAAATCAACAAATCTTTTCACATCCTTCGTAACTTTTTCTCATAATGTAATGCCCAACATTTATGATCCAAAACTTACAATACAGAATTTATAATTTAAAATTATAATTTAATAAATTGTGTTAGGACCCTATAAAAATGTATTTTTTTAATTAAAAAAATATGAAAATTTATTAATAAAAATTTTTAGAAACGTTTTCATAAAAAGATTTTAAGATAAAAATTATTCTTTTTTATCAAAAATAAATTATTGCAATATTTTTTTGTTTAAATTAATTAATTTTATGCGTAAACCGCTCGATTTTTTTCATTCATCATTTAAAGATTTCCACAAACTTTCTTCACTGATCTTAAACCAAAATTTACTGTTTGATGTTTCTTGAAGATATTTAAAAGAAATGAACACAAAACCCTAGAGTTTGAGTCTGATTGAATTTATCTATATATCCTCAATTTTTATTACTCAATTTAAATAATAAAACAGGTTTTATTAGAAATTTTTTAATAATCCATTTTTTTCCATAGACTTGAATAAATAACATCAATCTATGGACAATAGATCCATACAAATGTTCATTTGTTACACTCAAGTTTCGGTTTTAGCTCGTAACATGTTTTTTTAACACCATAATGTAGTTCTTATGCGATAATTTACCAAATAATATATTTGTCTAAAACGTGTGTTTGCTTATTTGCTTGTCGGTCAGGCTATGATCAAAATGTGAAAATTCGGCACGGTTCTGTCGGTAAAGCACCGAAAGACACTGGGAAACCGAATAAATCGACCAAAAACCTTGCAAGTCGTTAAATTGTTAAATTAACACTGAATAAGAACGATTTGGATGATTCTTACAAGGTATTTCGTGAAATTTTTATAAAAAGACTAATAAAATACTAATTTATTTGATAAACGACGATTTCTATCACTTCTTTTACTAATTATGTTGCTGAAAATCAATTTAATATAAATTGAAAATTTTCATTATTAATAAATAATATAAAAATTTCATTTATATAGGGTTAGGGTAAGGTGTGAAGATCACAAAAAAACTTTAAAGTACTTATTTTGTTAAAGAAATAAATATTTAAAACAAATAAAGTATTATTTAAAACTAGAAAGGGTTGAGCTGAATTTTCGTCTTTGAAAGTTTCTACTCAAATATTTAAATCGTAATTCTTATAATTTATTATTTATTGTTTCGAATTCTGTGTTGATTTAACAGTCTGTCAATTAAGTCGGCTCCCGCGCCTTTCGACAGAACCGTCTCAATGTTGGCTATGTAGAGTGACCTCAACTTTACGCGGATTAACTCCCTGTTTTTCCACTATTTCGCATTTTATCAGCATATGTATGGTCATAGTAAAATTTAAGCTTGATTGATAAACCGTGATTCAGATGATAACAAAATTCTGCAAATTTAACCTAAATTGATTTTTAGAAATATAATTAGTAAATATTTGATAAAAATCATCATTTGGCAATTGAATTAAATTTTATTAGTATTTTAAAATTATTCTCGCAAACTCTCTTGTAGCAATTGTCCAAGTCAGAATTATTCGAATTCGGTGTTGATTTAACAATCGTTCGACCAGCACGGTTTTCGGTCGATTTCGTCGGCTTCCCTGTGTCTTTCAGCGAAGGAAGGAAGATAATGATTAAACGTATTTATTAAAAAAATTAACATAAGCACTAACCCTTACTATAACCCTAACCCACTAATCCTAACCCTCCAACCTTACTCCAACCCTAATCTTAATCCGTAACCCTATATAAATGAAATGTTTATATTATTATTAATAACGAAAATTTGCAAATATGTGCTAAATTGATTATTAACAATATAATTCGTAAATAAATAATATAAATCGTCATTTATTCAATAAATTAGTATTTCATTAGTGCTTTCATAAAATGTACTCGAAATTCCTTGTAGAAATCATCCGAATCGTCATTATTCAAAATCGGTGTTAATTTAGCCATTTAACTACGTGCATGGTTTTCGATCGATTTCGTCGGCTTCCGGGCGTCTTTCGGCGGATGCGCTGCACGGACAAAATTGTCTTGATGCGGGCCATACAGATTGACCACGTCTTTAAATGGATTCACTCCGGTTCTTCCGCAATTTCACATTTAATCGTGTGATCGACAAACTAACAAACAAACAAACACACTTTTAGACAAATATTATACATATAATATAATTAATTTTTTTTAATGTACATGTAAAATGATTATTTACTAATTAAAATAAAATAAATAATGTAATAAAGATTAGAAAATATAGTACCGAAAAAAAGTATAAATAAAAAACTAAATTTGATCAAACCACACACAAAACTTGTATTTAAATTATCTAAGACTTACGAGAATTAGAACCGAGATCTATGAGAGTCAGAAGGATTCTAGAGTATCACAATTATCAGAACATACTGCGACTACGAATTCAACTTGATATCTTAAAGAATCAGATCATTCGTGAGGAACGAAATTATCTTCGCCTACGAATTTTGTTATTGATATTTACAAATCAAAATCAGATTTACGGAAGTTCGTGATTAGTCAGAAATTATTTTATGTAGTCCAGTCGATCACTCGAGTCAGCTCTACTCCTGGCCTTTCAATCATGGAGGATATATATATATATATATATATATAACATTAAGATTTAATGGCAATTTATTTGTAAAAAATATGAATAACAGACTCCATTTTAAAAGTTTTTTTATTTCCCAAAACATGTTTCGCCATTATGGCATCATCAGTTGTGAAGTAAATTTCAAATTACAAGTCATTTATATGGCACATTGACTATTACGCAATTATTCTTTTTTTTTGTTAATATTAAAAGATTTTAATATGATTGGATAATTCACTTTAAACATTTAAGCATGGTTTTAAATGCTTTATTAATAATGCCTCAGTGACTATCCTCTCATGATATGTGTCAAAATTTTTCTTCACAACAGTAAATTCAGTCTCATAGTTAACTTTATCTCTATTTCTGCATTTTTTAATGTGATCTAGAATCGAGCTATTCCTACTCAATTGGGTGTGTTCAGCTATTCTAGTGCGGAGATGACGATTTGTTTCTCCAATGTACAAGGAGACTTGTGACATTTAAATTGATATACTAGATTACCTTGGACACCCGATGGAGTTTTTGATTTATTTGAGAAATATCTCGATAGTTTATTAGTTATAAAGATCACCCGCAAATTAAAACCCGAAGGAACCTTTTTCATTAGGCCTTTCCTTAAATCAGACGCGCCTTCAGAAAATGGTAATTTTAAATTTATTGTTTTTATTACATTACTACTATCATTATTTAATAATAGTTAGCGTAAAAGTCAATGTGCCATATAAATGACTTGTAATTTGAAATTTACTTCACAACTGATGATGTCGTAATGGCGAAACATGTTTTGAGAAATAAAAAACTTTGTATGTTGAGTTTAGTATTTGGAAATGTGTTTCTCCCATCCAGATGGAAAATTGATATTTTAGATGTTCACGATAAATAATTATTGGAGTATAATTTATATTTTAAAGTACAGCATAAGATGTGTAAAAACATTAAAAATAGTTAATCTTTTCAAATCTTCATATTAAAATTTAAATAAAATAAATAGTTTTAACTATGTTTTGAATTAAATAAATGTTCTTTCTTTACATAAAATAATTTTTAAATAAAATTAATATGTAAATAAAAATTAATACTAAAACTACAAAATTTGAACTTTAAAAATAAAATCAGAAAATAATGAAAAATTTGTTCGAATAATTGTTTATTAACAAACATTAATAAAAAAAATTATCAATTTAGAACGATGTCGAATGACGAGAATTTTGCTGAGAGTTGTCCAAAAGACAATTCTGACTGTAATGAAAATAAAAGTTTGAAAACCCATGTTGGTGTTCTTAATAATATATATATTGGGTTGGCCAAAAAGTCATTGTGTTTTTGAGTACGTCATAATAAAAAGCTTGAAAATATAAAACGATGTGATAAAATTTAAATTCAATTATATATTCTGAAACCTTAATTTTCAGACTATGTTTATACAAAATATTAATTGATTTTGTTTTAATTTATTACTTTACCGTCAATTCGAAATGGAAAATCAAAATGAGCATATTTGTCATGTTTCATTGCATTATTTTCGCAAAGGGAAAACCGCTGCGCAAGCTCATAAGAAGATATAATTTTGTATATGGTAGTGACTCCTTAAAACTTCGACAGTGTCAATAATGGTTTTCTAAATTTCCTTCTGTAAAATTTCATCTGAAAGATGCACCACGCTCCGGTCGACCAGTTGAAGTTGATGGTGACAAAATAACAGGACTGATCAAATCTAATCCACATATGACGACAAGAGAAGTTGCAGAGACTCTGGAAATATCAAAATCAAGTGTTGGAAGTCATTTAAAGAAACTTGGATTCGTCAGTAAACTCGATATGTGGTTACAACATGAACTGAAAGAAATTCATTTGGTGATACGTATAGACATTTGCGATTTTCTTTTGAAGCGAGAACAAAGTGATCCATTTTTGAAACGCTTGATTACGGTTGACGAAAAGTGGATTGTTTACAACAGTGTGGAACGCCGATGATCATGGACAAAACGTGGTGAGCTTGTCAAAACGATCCCAAAAGTAGAAATTCATCAAAAGAAGGTTATGCTTTCCGTCTGGTGGGATTTTAAAGGAATTGTGTTTTTTGAACCCCTTCCGAGGAATGAAACAATCAATTCAGACAGATATTGTGGTCAGCTGGAGAAATTGGCTCATTCAATTCAACAGGAACGTCCTGAATTGGCAAATCGAAAAGGAGTTGTAATTCAGCATGATAACGCAAGACCGCATACAAGTTTGACCACTCGCCAGAAACTCTTATCACTGAGTTGGGAGGTTTTGCCGCACCCATCGTATTCTCCAGACTTGGCTCCATCGGATTTTCACTTATTTAGATCACTACAGAATTCTTTAAACAGAAAAACATTCGCCAGTGATGATGACATCAAATCGTTCCTAGACGGCTTTTTTGCTGACAAAGGCAGAGGTTTTTATGAATCAGGAATAATGAAGCTACCAGAAAGGTGGAAGAAAGTGATTGAAAATAATGGACAGTATATCGTGTAAAAATATTTGTGCATCCATGTCATTTTTTGATAATAAATATTTTAGTAAAAACGCAATGACTTTTTGGCCAACCCAATATATATATATATATATATATATATATATATATATATATATATATATGATCTATCCATACTTAATTTCTCTTTTGAGTTGTTTGTCGAGGGTGAACTAAATATCAAATATAATTTATATATGTTCTTTGCAATATGTCGTACTGACCTTTAATTTATGCAAATTCCATGAACCTCTATCAACCTGTTCGTATATGAATAATACATCTGTAGTATAATAATAATATTCATTAAAGTATTAAATGTATTTTTAGTTACTTTCAGTCTTATTAATCGTCATGGAAACTGATTCAATCAAAATCTATTAAGAAGTCCTTGTAACCGTACGGGAATCAGATAATTAAGAGATTATTAATATTGTATTCGTAATAAAATGTTAAAGTAATCTTTAAATTTAAGTGATTAATATTTCTTTTCCTCAATTTCTCTTGACATTTCCTTAACGTAAACCTCACATCACACAATGAAGCGTGCAAACTGTCATTTTCATAATCATTTCTTCTATTTTGCTAACTGTTATCCCCTGATAAAATGATCCTAAGTGCCACTTGTCTCTTCTTACTCGGATCAACATTTATGGGTTTCAGAATCGCAGTAAGAAATCTTTTTTTATTGTTCATTGGAAATATTTTCGATAAATTAAAAACAAAATGATTATTTCAAATGCTTTTATCGATCAAATCAACTATGAAAATATGAAAATTATTTTATTATTAGTCTAATATTATTTTTTAATTATTATAGAAAACATTATTATTTTAAAATTAATACTAATTATTAATACTATAATTACTATTGTGAGAAATATTTTCAATTGGTGTTTATTGTATTTTGTGTTCGGTATATTATTTTATGATTGTGTTTCTCCAACCCAGATGGAAGATATATTGAATGTTTTGAATTTTCGGATTAATCGGACAATTTCGAAATGTTAATAACAAATTTAAAATTAAATTAATATATTTAATAAAGATATATTTTAATCAAAATATTTTGTGATGTATTTGTTTAAATCGGTTGTTTGCCGATTCGGATTTTAATTTCAAATATAACTTGTGTGCTGTTCATTGTGTTGTTGCTACATATTTAAAATATAAAACTAGGCTATGTTACTAAACTAAAGGCAATGTTACGAAAGTCGTTTGTAACTGATAATTTGTATAAAATATTTTACAAAAAAATAAGACTTCTTATCCTCTTTTATTTTCATACAGGGTTTTTCAATATCAACAAGCCGCTTTTCAAAAATAAAGAGCCGGTTTTCAAAAAATATTATTTAATATTTAATAGACAAAGTATAATTAAAAAATATCTTTCAAAATCTAGATTTAATTTGTAAGATAAATTAGATTGAGATCAGAAGATAAAGTGAAAAGTTTCACATTAATACATGATCATTTGATTACTTACCTACAATTTTACATGTAAATTTACAAAAGTATTTTACATGTAAAAATAAATTATTAAAATTTATTAAAAATCAATTTAAATTTCAAGATTTTTATAACCATTTTTTAATATTCCGTATATTTCAATATTTATTTTTGTTTAGTTGAACTCATAAAAATGAATAATTTTAACGAAGAAAACAACTGTGCTCGTGAATAATAATTTGTATGTTGATGTTTTTTTGTATTATTTCCATGTTTAAATGTTGTGTTTTGATTTGGAATTGTGTCTCTCAAAAAATAGTAATTTTGAAATATATGTAATTCTTATCATATCGTAAACATTGATTTTAAAGTAAATTATATAGATTCTTTGAAAGATATTTTTAAATGATATTTTTGTATATTAAATAATAAATAATATTTTTTGAACATACTGTAACATAAAGATTTATTTAATCATATATACAGTATTTAAAATGAATTAAAATATTTTTAAAAATAATTTAAAAAATATTTCAATAAGGAGTTGTAATTTAAATTTGTTTGAATAATTAGAGATTTAGAAATAGAATTTAAAATTTATTGATCAAGAGCAATGTCTAACAACGAAAATTTTGTGGGGGATTATCCTGGAAACAATTCTATGACAATAAAATCATTGGAAATCATATTAGTATTGTTAATAATAATAATTATTATTCATGTTTTAATCTAGTTTATGCGATCTTTACTACTATTTTTCATTAATTGATTTTAGTAATAATTACTGAATATTAATTAACAATTTATTTTGATGAAAATAAATTTTGTTTATAGAGAAAAATGATTTTTTTACTTTTTTTCACAAAAAAATTAAAAAAATATTTGAAAAAAAGAAAACTTGAAAATAAGAATATTAAAAGATTATAAGTTAATCTAAAAAATAATCACTTCAGGCAGCTAATTATAAATTAATTATTAAATTTCTTTTTCAGAATTAAAAATATAAATAATTTAATTAGTCCTGTTTTTTATTATTAATATGGAAAAAATAATATTAATAAAACTTTTTCAACAACAAAAAATATTATTTAAATATAATATATCTCAAATGGGGAGAATTCCAAGTAGAATTAGAATATTTGTTAATGGGAAAAAATAAATAATGGATAACAAATATATTTCTTTTCGAAATGAATTTTGTTCATCTTGTGTTTTTTTGTTTAATGTCATATTAACTTTAATATCCAGACTCATTTTGAAAATAATAATCCTTGAAAAAATATTTGAAAAAAATAAGATTTTCAATTTGTTTGAATCGAAGTTATTTTTAATAAATATATTTAATTAAACAAAATTTATGGATATAATATATTTATAATTTTATTAAGTAATCAAATTTTTGGAAAAATTATAACGGTTTGAAAACTAAAATAAAGTTAATAAATCAATACATATTTGTTGAGGTTATATTTTAAAATCTATAGTTAGTGTATTTTGTTAATAAATAATATTGATAAATATTTATGTTTTCATAGGTGGAATACTTATGTTTAATAAAATTAAAATCCTATTTTTATATAAACAGCTAAAATAATAAAATCAAGATAGTAGAGGAAAATTAAAGTCAAGAAATGATAAAGAATTAAAATAATTTAAATAATTTAAAAGTAGTTATTATTTATTATTTAAGAAATTAATTAAAAAGTACAAAAAAGTTTTAAATAATTTGTCCTTAAAGGGAAATACGGGTGATTTAATTTTTATCGACGTGGGCTGTGTTATTTTGTAAATGCCAGCCTGATGGTCAGCAACAGAATTTTCCAATTGCATCGAGTTGAACTGACCTTTAATCAGTAGTCTTTTGATGTTCTTTGTAGGCCTGATCACCCCACAAGAAGATAAATTTACTATATAAGTAAATGCAATATTTTGATTATACACTTTTTTTTCTTACCATTGAAAATATTGGTAAATAATAAAAGCTACTAGATCGGAAGGTGTCAGACTGAAAATTCCGAATAAGCTGGGTAATTATTATATTGCTATATTGGAAATATATAGCAAAATCAAAAATATATAAACTCTCTGTTAATACTGAGTAACCGGAAAAGGTTCTCAGCAACTATAAAATTGGCCAGGAGCCTCAACGTTGTACTAAAACTTTTTCTGTTATTTATTTTATAAATTTATATAAATATAAATAAAGATTTTATATTATTTGTTTTTTTATAAGAATATATAAATACCAGAAATCCTTAATCATATTTTAAACTATAATTTTACTTCAACCTCTTGTACAACAGAGGTTTTTTCGAAGGCATGAACCGATTTGATATTTAAGAAAAATCATAAAATTGATTCCAATCTTGACGCTAATAGGAAACTCAGGTCAATTTTTTTTATTCTGAGGCGTCCTGTATATCATGAATTTACAACAATATATTTATATCGTTAACGAAAAAAAATAAAAACAATAGTTACAATGAATGAACATCAAATTTAATTATAGAAATACTTTTCTAACATTTGTCGCAGCAAATGTGGGAATGATTGATAAAATATATAAACTAAGCGTTACCAGGCCATTCAAACACTCCTGTTACATAGTTTAACGGTTTTAATTCTTTACCTTCTATATTTGAATAAATAAATATATATTAAGTGCTATTTGACAAATGTTCATCTGAAAAATTGAGTCTGAAGCTTGAAAATTAAGTTTCAAATCCATTTATATAGAATCTGATCACATTATTGATCTTACAATCATTACTTTGTTAGATTAGATAAGCTACAAAACTAATGGTAATTTTAGTCTAGAGATTGTGGCTTATCCGTCGAAACTAATAACTGAAACAAAATTTTAAAATGACGTTCCGTATTTTAATATTACTTTATATTTGTTATGTTTATGTATACAGTCAGGTGCAAAAGTTTGTGAACGCTTGTTTCCATACTGCCTTTTGTTGTTGCACTGCATGTTTGTGTATTCCTTGTTAAGTATACATAAACCATTTAAATGATTAAATGCATATTTTATTTTTATTACTTTTCAAGTTATAAATTGTCATTATTTATTTTAGAATCATACCTATCCGCGACAAGGAGCTAACAACAAAACAGCCTGCAGCAGTTTTGGCATTGCAGAAGCACGGCGTTTCTTATCGACAAATAGCTACAACTCTTAATATTTCTCTTGGAGTTGTGTGTCAGACTGTTCAGAGAAAAAGGGAGACTGGTTCCTTATGTTCAAAATCTCGATCTGGTTTTCCAAGGTCAACCTGTCAAAGAGATGACAGAAAAATTTTACAGGAGGCTAAAAGAACCCCTCATGTTACAGTAGTGCAACTTCGCAGTAGGCTGTCTCAGCACTTGCAAACCGTCAGTAAATGGTTAATCCGTCGCAGATTAGCTGATGGAGGTCTCAGGTCCTCAAAGCTAGCCAAAAAAGCACTGCTATCTGCAAAAAATATTTTAGATCTTGTTGCCTTCTGCAAGCGTTATGAGCATTGGACTGCAGAGCAGTGGGACAGTGTGCTATTTAGTGACGATACAACCATATAACAGTTTCCTGGCACCTCTGGAAATGTTTGGCGATGTCAAAATAAACGTTTTGATCCTAAATATTTGGTGCCCACTGTCAGGATGCCTGAAAAATTGATGATTTGGAGTGCTATTTCATCGCGTGGTCACGCAGGACTGTGGTTCATACCAAAGGGAACCACCATAAATAGACAGTTTATTTAGAAATCTTAAAGAAAAAGTTGCCACCATTTATGGAGTTACAAAGAACGACTTTCTTACAGCATGATGGAGCATTTTGCTACAATGTCAAGGCTGTGCGAGAGTGGTTAGCACAGTCAGGCCTCTAAATTCTTGGTCCTTGGCCAGGCAACTCACCGGATCTCAATCCGATTGAGAATGCCTGGACCCAGGGGAAGAAACAGGTTGCTGCCATGCGCCCAAATTCCCTGCAGGACATGATCAAAGCAGTGGAAACTGTTTGAACTGAAAAGTGTCACCTAACTATTGTAAAAAATTATGCCGTTCGATAACAGACCGAATTTGTTCTGTTCTCAAAAATAAGGGTAAACACATAAAACACTAAATATGCACTGGTTTTTTGTGGTTTATGTGCCAGTTATGACAAGTTTTGATAAATTTGTGTCTTATTATAATGCCTAATAAAATCTTTGTATTTTGGTGTGCTTTTGTCAATATAATTGCAGTTGGGTGCAAAAAACAATTTTACAACAAGCGTTCACAAACTTTTGCACCTGAGTATATATATATATATATATATATATATATATATATATTAAAATATTCATGTATCTAGTTTTTATTATCTAATTCTGACAAAGTATTTTTTCCTAACAATATATAATAAGAAAGTTTTAAAAAAATCAATAAAGAATATAGAAATAAATATTTGCAATAATTACTTACCGCACTATCAGGTGTTGGTCAGGAAAATATAGAAATACATTTATCATTCCTATTAAAAAAAGTCAATTTTATTTCCGGTTTATTATCTGCTCAGCAAATAAAGGATTTTATTATTCAATTAAGGTCTCGTTTGATAATTTCGTTCCCACGTTGAGTAAAAATACAAAAAATATTGTATCAAGATAAATTTTCCAAAACCAGAAAGTAAAAAATAATGATTACACTCAAACAAAATTCGTGTACCTCCAAGATTCATCTTATTTAATTCATTCAGTCCGAAAACCTCTCTATATCTCTTCAAAATAAACTTTAAAAAGTACAAACATTTTATGGCAGCTTTTTAACATCTTTTGGAAAGGTAAGGATAAATAACGCTTCTTAAACAAATATATTTAATTTTAATTATTGCATTTTAATGCATTATTAAAATAAAAAAATATTTATTGATAAAACGAAATCCGGATGATAATTTTCTTTTAAAAACAACACTCATCCATTAAAAAATATATTTATAGACAATATATTTCGACGGATCTACCGTCATCTTCAGGTCACTAAT